>JABFPB010008112.1:0-10415 GCA_022817645.1 Ceratoteleas bidentatus | reverse complement strand
ATATTTTTTTTAATTAACTTATTCAATATTACTGAATAAGTGGTTGACTGCTACGAGAAAAGTGGGATGTCCTTAGCTTTGCCTCGTCTATTTTTTACCTTTGTAATTATTGTTTTATTCCGTTAAAAGAAAATAATATAGCTTGTAAAATATTCTTGGCGGATGCAAATGTTGTTATTAATAAGATAAGTAAGAAATCTAATAAGTTACTTCAAGTGTGATTGAAAAGAGCCTAATAAATTATTGGATTAAAAAAAGTGAATAAATCTTCAAACTTTTATTATATCGGACTTGTTTTATTGCAAAAAAAGCGTGGCGTCGCCCCGCACCGCCCACATCGCGCGCGCGAGTTACAACCCGTTGCAGCGCGTCAAAAAAATCCCATTTCGTTCCTAATTGAGATCATATTTTTTTTATTTCTGATAAACGTTCCTTAAAGTTTCAGGAATAGCATGCAAAAAATAAAATCAAGTTAGGTGTGGGAGAAGTTTCTTAATTTTCAATTTGTTTATAAAAAGTCTAATTTATTATTAAACAAACGCAATTTTGTGTCAATCAAAATTAGTGCCTTGTAGACAATTTAATTCTGCGTAGGTTACAGTATTATTATGTGACTTTATCGGTGTCAGAGAATAGTATATTGTGCACTTAAGCTGCCTTCGGCAGCATAAGCTTACGCTACCGCTTATACTCCAGCATAAGCTTACGCTGCCGCTTACACTCCAGCTTATGCTGCCGAGGTTCGCCCTAGGTGCACACGATATTTTTTGTAACAAATGCGCGAAAAGCAGCGATTTCCGTGCCAACTGAAGGTACGGCGAGTCGGGGCGTCCTCCAAAGTCGGCATAACCTCAAAAGTCGAGACTTTTGAGGTTATGCCACTTTGCGACTGACAACTTAGGTTGGCATTCCTGGGCTTACTTTTCCGGACAAGTGTGCATGAATGAACGTAAAATGCGAGTACGCATGCGCGAACTCTACTTTTCCATACCTGTTGGAAATTAGCTGAATACCGTACCTGAAGTTGGTACGGAAATCGCTGCTTTTCGTGCACGTGTTACAAAAAACAAATATCTTGCATCAGCGTGTGAGATAGTTTATAGGCAATTTTCCTTATGTATTATTTTTTCATATAATTTTCCATCGTGTAATATAATATTAAAGGAAATATATTGTTATCAGAGGCCAGATCTCAAAATTATCCTCATGAGTGCGACACTCAATTCGGAACAGTTTTCCAAGTACTTCAACAACTGTCCGGAGATTCACATTCCTGGATTCACTTTTCCCGTAGAAGAATATTATTTAGAAGATGTGTTACAAATCACAAGGTATATAAGTACTTCGTTCACAATTTTACAAATATCGGAATAGAGTTTTAATTAAACTACACGGAGAGGATGCGGCGCGACTGGTTACCGCGCAAGGCGCTACTCAGTCGCGCCGCGGCAGTAGTAATGCTCGCTAAACGTCGATAGTGCGACTATCGAAAACTATCGATATCTGTCACATCTACTATCGATGTTAATCGATAGTACTATCGATATTTATGAAATATTTTATTCTAATTCATAGGAACTTCAGGTTGAGGTCTAAATGGGGTTTACATTCCTCAAGAAATATATTTATCTTTAATTTATCATATAATCATTTCTCATGTCTCATGCACTCTAAAATACAAGTATTCAGACTCTGATTCATCTTATATTAATATAGAATACATTTTAATACTACCGAAATTTTATCGGGCCCAACTATTTTGTTTTAAAAATATCATGCGGTTATATTTATTCGATTTCTTACCGAAAATCTTATATCTTACCGTTTTTGCCGAGAACCGTCGAATTTTTTGGAATTATTGAAATGTCCGGGAATCATAACACAGCCATGTTTACAAATATCGGAAATACAACTCGGTTTACACTAACTATAGTGCATAAAATATTTCACATTCACACTGAAAATCTTTAGGCGCTGCTGCTGCCCCCACACGGACAGCCGCAGCGCCGAACTGCGGGAAGCGATCTCGCATGTGCGGGGTAGCCGCTTCTTCTTCTTCTTCCTCCTTTACTGGCTGCAGCCGCGAATGCTGACACACAATTGGTGTCTTCGGCTATACTGCCATCAGTCGATATCATTAGCGTGGTGGTGGTACAAGATGGAGTTGTAGATGGCAGTGCAAGTTTGGGTCGTGCGTGGCCTTATTCAGGCGCCAACTTCAAATAGCGTGCTCATGCAAGAGCGGGTTAGGGGGATATAATTAGCAAATAAAAATCGAACAAGTGATGTAGCAGGGTAGTGATAGAAAACTACAAGCATTCAGCCAAGCTGGGTAGAAAATGCATGCAGATGTAAGACATGATTACAAAGTGGATAACAGAAAATTATATAACTTTCTTAGTTGCAATAATATAAGCAATAAGCGGAAGTAATTGATCCGGAGAGCTGTCCCTGAGAACTTTATATATATCCACAGGGAAGCTCACTCCATTCCTTCTCCAAACCTCAAAAAGTTTCCTTCTTTGTCGATCATAAATGGTGCAATTAAAAAGAAAATGTGATAATGTTGCATTATATTGAGTAGAGCATTCGCAGCGCGGGTTATCAATTAGTTTTTTATCAAAAAGACTGGCCCTTAGTGCAAAGTGATTAGATCTCATTCTGTTCATGATAACGATTGAGCGGCGATCCCAATCCTTCAATTTAGCAAACCAAAGGTGAACATTGTCAGGGGAAAACAATTTTTCAAAATAAATAGTACCAGAATTGCTAAAAGACGATAGAAATGATTTTAAGGTTGTCTTCGACTTTAAATTAATAATTTCCATGAAGTCGGATTCAGGGGTATCATACCCAGAAATGGGGGGCTCATGTCTAGCTCTATTCGCAAGGCGATCCGCAATCTCGTTACCAGTGATTCCCCTGTGACTCGTTATTCAAACCAAGGTCACATAGCAGTTCTCTTCAGTCAAGTTACATAGCAAAAGCTTGACCTCCCAAATCAAATAGTTAGACGATCCAGACCCAGTGTGACGAAGTGCCATCAAGACACTAAGAGAGTCGGAAAAGATCGAATATCTACAAGGGGATGGGTCAGAGTCAAATAAAGATGCTATCTTCTTCAATGTGATAAGGATGTCCAAGGCCTCCGCAGAAAAAATACTGAATCTGGAAGTAACCTTGACGAGGCTCGACCAGTCAATCTGAGGCGAGTAAGATGCCAGGCCGACATAAGTTGCCGTCTCTCCCTTACTGCCATCTGTATAAAAACAAATTGATTCATTAAGAAGGGCGGCATAGGTGGACGGAAATACATGTTCATTGGTTAAATAATTCTGCAAAGGGAAAGAATTTTTCTTGGAAATAATAATACTTTGTGCATAATAAGAAACTTTCAATGGAAACATGTAAGATATTGGGAGATCTTTCTTCTTAACTGTACTGTTGACCGAATGAGAGCGTAAGAAGTTAAAGGATCTAATCAAATAAAGCCTATTAAAGAAATTATATTTATTATTATGTGAGACATGGTATTGTAATAGAAAAATAAAATCAAAGACAGGGTCGGTATAGGAATACAAACTCAAAAGGAATTTACGGGAAAGGGTTTCAATTCTATGATGGAGGGGGAGGGGGGAATTCCGGATTCAGCATAGACGATTCCATTGGGTGTAGAACATCTGTATCCCATAATATATTTTATAGCCTTCCTCTGAATAATTTCTAAGCTGCGAAACATACTGTGTAGGGGATCCTTGAACATAAATTGAGAGCCATATTCAATCAAGCTCCTCACATAGGCTATATAAAAAAGCCTAAGAGTCAGGGGGTGACCACCCCACCAGGTCCTCCGCAGGAACCTCAAAATATCCATTCTTCTCCTGACAGGGGCGGATTAATGAGTGGGCGGAAGTTCGCCCAGGGCCTCCACATACAAAATTTATTTACATTTTTTTACAATATATTTAATTTTCAATAATTCAATTTTCACTAACAGAAAGATTTGAACGAGCAGAATCGTTTGTAGTTTAAACTAAACATAATACTTACAGGAAATTTAATAAGCGTGTATTATCATAATAATATAAATTTCCTTCTGTGAACATATGAAGCAAATGGATTCTGCACATAAAACATTAAAAATAATGTAAATATGTATTTTATTTTTTAACAATATGAAAATTTTTAGTTTTCTCTTGCAAACTGTGACTGCTTTTGAACAGTTGTTGAAATTTCATGCGCTTGAGTAGTGTGGAGGCCCCTCTTTGAGAAACATTTTCTCGAAATTGAAAGATAATCAAGATACACATAAAAAACTTCGAAAGTGATCTACTCTGAGAACTGGATTTTAATGATTTAATTCACAAGTTTTCTGAAAAAAAAGCGAAAAGTTTATATATCTGTATAAGTGAAAGCTTTTGTTCAATTCAGATGATTATGTTCATAATCATCAATGATGTTTACCTAAATATTCGTTCTTTTAATAAATAAAGTATTTAAACAAGAAAATTAAGTTTTTTTACGTGTATCTTGATTATCTTTCAATTTCGTGAGAAAATTTTTCTCAAAGAGGGGCCTCCACACTAGTCTTCCGCCCCAGGGCCTCCACTACTGTTAATTCGGCCCTGTCTCCTGACACGACCAGCCAAGGACTGCAACTGCGACCTCCAAAAAAGCCTGAAATCCAAAATCAAACCCAGATAACGAACCTCCGGTCTAGCCGGAAGCTCATAGTTGGCCACAAAGAGATTGTGATTCTGAAGATTAATAATTTTCCAAGTAAATATTACGAAATTAGACTTTTCCAAGGATATCTTCAGTTTATCAGTGAGAAGTCTCTGCCTTACAACGGAAAGCGCCTGAGTCAATGTGGACTTCAAATATGGAAGTGAATTCGATTCCAGAAGTAAACCAATATTGTCTGCATAAGAGACGATTTTAATTTTTTTTAAAGGGTTAAAGAGTGATTCAAGGATGCAAATATTAAAAAGAGTTGGGGATAATACCGAGCCTTGAGGGAGGCCTTTAGAGGCATATCTAACAGGCCCGTAATCACAAGCTTCTTTCAAATACATAAATCTACATTTAACCAAGTTAAAAATTATGTTAATTAATTTGGAATCTATATCTAAAGCAACAAGTTTTGAAATGAGTCTACGAACATCCACACTGTCAAACGCTCCCTTAATATCAAAGAAGACCACACCTGTGTAAGTCCTGTTGACAAAGTTCGCATATATAGTCGAAGTAATCAGGCTCAGAGCATCGTTGCAGCCCTTATTATGCCTAAACCCAAACTGGAGGGGCAGGAGCAACTCCTTTCTCTCGAGCCAGCCAAAAAGGCGATCATTAATGATACGCTCGAATAACTTTAGGGTACACGGTGTTAATGCAATAGGGCGAAATTTTCCTGGAGTAGGTTTAGGGATGACAATAAGCAGGTGGAAGTTCCAATGCTCGGGTACTCTTCCGGAGACATGAATAAGATCAAATATCTTCCGCATAATTATTAATGCAGCTTCAAGAAGGTGTTTAATGATAGCATTGTCGATTTGATCTAAACCTGGCGCTGATTTATGTTTCAGGCAGGTAAGTGAAGCGCGAAATTCGTCTGAACAAATAGTCTCGAAAAAGATGAAGAGGAAGGACGAAGGGAAGGGTAAAAAGGAGGGGAGAAGGAGGTAACGGACTAGAGAGCGAATCTCTCACTGAGAAAACTCTACCAAGATACTTCTGATTGTTAAAGACTCCGAAACCACCTGTCGAAGCAGGCTTAGTGAGGCCCTTAGTCATCTTCCAGACCTGGGTTATCGGCGTATTAGGGTTCAAACTAGCAAAGAAATTCTTGGAAAATTCCAGCTTCTCTGCTCGGTAAATTTTCCTCGCTATGGCCCTATATTTATTACGATCTATCTTATTAATTCTGTTTGGGTGGGACATAAATAATTTTTCAGCCTTTTTTCTTTTTTGTTTAGCTTCTTCGCATCTCTCATTCCACCATGGAGTGAGTTTGAAGTGCGGTGAGCGTCAGTGACTCAAGGCAGAAGATGTCAAATTGTGCGAAATTGAAATACTACCATCTCCATTCCTGGAGAACTTTAGAGCTTTTTTTACCAAATCAGGTTTCAGATGAAATAAAGTATTTTTAATCAAATTAATTAAGCTATCATAGATCTCCAGGAAGTTAACGGCATTAATGTCCTCAAATTCAGGGCTATTCGCAATCTTGCGAGACAAGGACAGCCTAAACATAGGCCAGTCAATACCATCCAAGTTGAATTTGTGCGAGAAGGATCTGCTGAAATTAGGGGAAATATTAACCTTTATCGTTATTGGTAAATGGTCACTGCCCATCTGATCCTCCCAAATGGAAAATTCAGATAATGGGAGAAGGTCACTAGCAACCATGGCCAAATCTAGAGTTGATGGGCGATTGCCATTATGGGGGAAATGGGTGAAAGAATTGTCATTGATCAGATCTAAATCAAATTCCTCCATAAGATCGACTACGCTCTCGCTAGCTGAGTTCGATGAATCAGCACCCTGTAGTGGATGGTGAAGGTTAAAATCGCCGCAGATGATGACGTTGGTAAATGACGAAAGGTAAACAAACAGTTTCCGTAAGGTGGAGTGGTTAGTGGGCATCGAGGGTGATCTGTAAATAGAAAAAATGTTTACTTCTCCTATTTGGGTAGAAATTTGGATTCCCATAACCTCTAACTCTATCGAGAAAAAAGGTATATCCTGTATCACCAGAAACTGAAGATTATCCTTATATAAAGTAACCAAACCCAATTTGAAATAAGATTCAAAATTGGTATTCAAAATAAAGTTCTTCAGAGACAGTTTGTATTTGCTGAAATCTTTCTTAATCAAAGATTCATTTAAAAGAATTACGTCAAAATTCTGCGCTACCGTTGCCAGATCAGAGCGTTTGCTCAAGAAGACTTGGCAATTCCAGCTAAAGATCTTCAGGCAGTCAGTTATGCTTAGATTGGAATGTCAGCAGGGTGCTCAGGGGCAACCTCAGAATTAGCCAAGCCGCTGATGAAGTCCCTGAAACGGCCAATTTCCACAGAATTTAGGGATCGTTTATTTGTATGAATATCAAGCTTTTTCAAGATGTTCGTGTGTATTGCGTATGTTTGGGGGTTTGGAAGGTGATGTTGAATAAGACACTTGCCCATTTTGGCCAAACTTAAAAAATATTCCATTCGTGGATTTATTTTTTGGGGATCTTCAGGGAGGGAAAAGAAAAAGGTGGAAGTGGAACCTGAAGGGGCAGTTGAGGGAGGAGTGTGATACGTGAAGGAACCTTTACCAAGTAATTTATTCGAGATAACTTTGGGTTTAGTAGAATATGTGGCTGATTTATTTTGTTTATTTGAGTTTTTAGGAGAAGAATGTAAAATCGAACTATAGTTTGGTCTATTGTGAGGAAGGTCTGAAAGGGGAGCAAAAGGATTATTAGAAGAGGAAGAGAAATTGGTTTGGGAAACAGGTGGGGGTAATAAATCATTATTTATAAAATGGATGGAAGATTTCTTGTTCCCTCTAGTATTATCACCAAAATTATCAACAAAAAGACCCAATTTAATCTTTGCTTCAATAAAAGAACAGCCCTGTTTATAAGCGTATAAATTTATCTCATTATTTTGGATGTAGACTGGGCAAGCCCTTTCACACACCCAATGAGTGCCACCACAAGTAATGCATAAGGGTGGATAAGATTTTTTAACAGGACAGGTGTCATTTTCGCTATATTTGTTTTTGCCACACTTCGGGCATCTAGCTGGACTTTTACAAATTTTTGAGATATGGTTGTCTAAAACAGTTGAAGCAAGTTTTCAAAGTCGGAGTCCATCCCAATACCTCATAAATAGAATATTTAAATTTTATCGTAGCTGGTAAGGTTTTTGCAAAAAATTTAATTTGAATTGAGTTAGATGGAATATATTTGGCCGGAACAGAGTCCTTCACCTTTCTATTTAGTCGGATGACTTTGACTAATCTAAAAGGGCCCTCAACCCTAATCTCTCTCAACAGTTGTTCCTCAGAATATTCAACAGGAGTATCACGTACCAAGCCTATTTAAAAAATTCTATTGTTCGGGATAAAAGTTTTCATATTATTTTCTTTCCAAATGCTACTGCATAATACTCTATTAATTGTCAAAAGATTATTACAAGATATTTTAAATTTATTAAAACCAATATTTGGTTCTAATAAAGCCGAAAGTCAGTGCCTGGAAAATGTTTCTCTAACAATTCGCCAACCTTTGCTCGGTGTAACCTGACTTTCTTGCCCTCGTTAAACGTATCATTCAAAAGCTGCCCGTAAATGATATTCGGTGCTTGATGAAAAGATGAATACATTTGAGTTGGATCGACGTTCATCGTTATCGGAATTAGCTTAAGAAAGCCAGTGTTTACATTATTGTTTTCATTACTAGGATTGGCATTGTTTATGTCCGCAGGAGAAAGTGTCCTTGGGCTAGCAACACCCAAACCGTCAATATTTTTTTTTAATTTGCTTGCTAAATTAACTTCGTTACTCCCGTTTTGCGGCAAAATGCTCTCGCTCTTTCTCTTCGGATTTCTCGTAAAAGATTATTTCGGCAATGTCGCGTTGTTTTCAGGGTTGGTGGAGAGATCGTCATTAGATTTACCTTTATCAATAAGGTCGTCATTATTATTCACGATATATAATTCTTCCGTCATACCAACCTTGTTATCAAAGCCCGCCGGTTCAATCAGGGACCCTCCATCGGGAGGAGGCGGGAAGGACATCGCTAGGCCGCCCGAGGCAGGCCACGCACGGTACCGATACCAGCACCGAGACGAGCCGGTCCCACTTCACATCGACATCAAAAACCAGTGGGAAGACCAATTCCAGGCAGAAGGAGAAGCGGTAGCGAAGCACAGGCGAAAAGCAAGCTCAAAAAGCGTGAACACTGTCAGAAAGCGAGCATAACCAAATTGCCGTAAAACTGACTTGAGGGGAGGCGAAGTCGATGAGACGGAACATCCGTCTCGTGCGACAGTCCAATGTCGAATCGGAGTAGCCGCTACGCCGGTTCGGGATTGCCGTGCGCTCGCTGCGGCGCAACAGCAGCGCCAGCTCGTGTGGGTCGGGGGAACTCCGAATCGGGAGCGAACTGCTGCGCGCGGGCCGACGTGTTATGATTTGTTCCGGCAGCCAGAGTGCCGGTAGTTACGCCGCGCGGACGGGAAAGCTGCTGTACGATGCGTCCGGGGCAGCCACTGCCCCGGTTCGGAGCTCTCGCAGCTCCCAACTTGCGAGGCAACCACTGTCCTGCTGGCGGCGCTGCAATAGCGCCCAAAGCTTTTCAGTGCAGTAGTTGGCACTGGTTGGCACCCCGCTTACTTAAAGTAACCTAATATCTTTTTCTTTTTAATAAATTCAAAATGTAAGAAACAGACATACTTTATCTGTATATTGGTTCAAAGTAATTTCTTTTTACGTTCGTCAGAAATTAACTGAAATACCTTAGAAATGAATCATTACAGAAAGTAATAGCATTAATGCATATAATATAACGATAGTATTCGATAGTATTCGAAAATTTATCGATAGTCTCTGTAGCCCATACTATCGAAAACTAACTGATTAGCACTTATTAGGTGATAAGTGCTCATCCCAGTCGTAATAATTATTTCATAATTAATGTAAATGCAATCAAATTAATGTAGGTATTTTTTGAAAAGCTCTTATTTATTTACAATCCTAGAAACTTAAGTACTAGTATTTAATTACAATATATTCAAATCCACCGTTTTGGAATTATGATTTTTCCGCTTCTATTTTTGATAATGCGAGAAACAAAGCAGTAGTCTAACCTTTCTACATCGAACATTTTATAATCTTTCGATTTAAGAAAGGCCTTTTCATCTACTTGATAAGTACTATAATGTTCATCGTAAAAGGTGTATTTTGTGACATATTAATCCTTAACGCTATCTTGAATAATTAAATGGACATAATAAATAAGTGGTCGTGAGGCGATAGGCAATACTAGTAAATAATAATATCCCATTGAACCAAATAAGCCCAGATTTGGTATAATCTAGCCCCAGGAGCCCCTAATTCAAATCTGTTTTATACCTCATTCTGACTCCAGTCTGGCTCCATTTCGTGGACATTTATAGAAGATCCAGATCCAGATTTGATCAATTCTGGCCCCAGAGTTTCAACTTGAAAAAAATGTTTACAAAATTGTCCATGATGAGGTTTTGAACTCATGCTCTAAAGATCAAAAGTCTCTTACTTTACTAACTGATCCAACGAACATTATACAGATTCGCATCTTATAATGACTTTTAAGGTGTAACTTCAAGTCTAGAGTCACGGAGTTAGTGTGTTTTGAAATTATGTTCTTAATACATTAAAAATGT
>JABFPB010008111.1:0-10421 GCA_022817645.1 Ceratoteleas bidentatus | reverse complement strand
TTTTATGTTTCAGAACATTGGTTTTAATTGTTTCACGGCGATGTTCGATTACTGAGAGTATATTTAACGTTGCATCAGACGGATTTACTACAAAAAGACAATCTTTGTATTGTATACGTATCATTTTTAAGAGTGAATATAATTAAATATAACCTTATTTAATTAAATATAACCATATTTATATTGGCACCCTAAATATACGGTCCTTTATGCCATTCCCACCTTAAGCTAAAAAATTTAGAATGATTAATCCTTCCGCGAACGGAAGGATTATTGTTAATTTTCGCTGTTGAGACAGCAGCGAATTTCTTTTGAACCAACAGAATGTGTTAAAAAACAAGCTCGATGTAGCGCGCAATGTTGAAACAAAAGCAGATCGCCCTTGGTTCAAAAACTGAGACTGTTGTTTTAAAAATCTGACTTCTACTACACGTTTGCTGTTGATTTTATGGCATTTTTTCTCCCCGTATACGATCATTTCAAGATTACGTATCAAACAATTACAAACGCTTCTTGATTGTACTTTGATCGCTCAGCGATCGGTTTACAATCACTGTGTAAAATATTAAAAATATATAATGTTATCAGTGTTTTACTGCATAATTTTGAAACTGTCGTAGAACGATAACATAATGATCGCGGGACGGTCAATAGGTGTTTCCTATATCTGGAGAACAATTGTTCATGGAATGATCGTTTAACGATCAATACTTTTACTCGGGATTGCAGAAAATGTACAGATTTAGTACTTTCATTTTAAAAGGTATTTCATTCGTGGGAACGATGTATTAATATATTTTTATATAATTTTAGGTGAGAGGTAGGACGTTAGTGACAATTAAGAAATGGACGTGGCACTTCGCTGCAAACACTCCGCAAGGTTAGAAATCTTAAATAAGATACTTAGTATTTTGTTTTCTATCTCATAATTATGGGGTTTACTTAAGATACTATAAAGCATCTTAAAAGCGGAGAATAAGACGCAATTTGTTTCCGTTAAAGATAAGATGTAGCTCTCGTAGTTTTGATATTTTTGTTAACACCATTAAGAAGTATTTGCTAAATTTAGCAGATTATAGTCTGCTAAATTATTATAGTCTGCAATCGTATTAATTTGCAATTTAATGCAATTTGCCACAATTAAAATATGTCCATCATTTTATTAACCATTGTAACCCCAACTCAATCCAAGTAAATTCAATCTTGTATTCAAGTTGAAAAATAGACAAAAGAACTCTCGTAGATATAAAAAGTCCGAAGATGTCTGAAAAAGTCTGGAAAAGTCTGAAAAAGTCTGACCCGCAGTATTCGGACGGCAAACTTTTCGGGTCTTTTCACATTTGTTCGGACCATTTCAGAGATTTTTTCAGAGAATTTCCGACTTAAATTATGAGGCCGTAATTATCTGGAAAACACACTGAAAAAGTCTGATATTCTCTGAAAACGTATGAAATTCTCAGATAAAATCTGACCTCTGAGACTTGATGGTTATTTAACCCCTGTTAAAAAACCATCATATCAGGGCGCCGAACCCCCGACCTATGACGCAGAAGTCTGGAAATATAACCATTCGGTCAAAATCGTACACGCGGAAAAATATTTGGCCAAATATTATAATACAGTTCAATAGAAATTACTCAACTGTTAAGTACTAGATGGGCAAAACAAAACTTCAGCATATATTACTGAACTTTTTAGTAAAAATTATCCAACTGGTGTAGTAAAATTCTCACATGAAGAAAATATAAATTAAAAAATAAATTGTGGTATTTACATTCACCGACACTATTTACATTTACTCTGTTAAATGTTGTTTTGTTAGGTTATCAGTGGAATTGTCATTTCCTTAAACGGCCCTGATGAGAAACCTTACGGCTGCCTCTCATGCAGTAACATACATATCACTCTCATTTCGCTTGTTTTTCACTTCGCAATGTAAACACTTCAGTACGTCGGTAACATCGCAGTAGTTTCCTGTCTAATATAAATCTTTACTTAAAACTTGTATATTATGTGCGAGATTATAGAGCTTGTGAGAATGAGTGATACCACAAGTGGCTGAAAGGTGAATTACCAATAATACAGTGGCGGTCCTAACCCCAAATCACGTATACTATTCACCCTGATTTGATTCGCAACCAGTCAGATAAAGGCTTTTCCGCACGAACATTTGAATAGATTTATATTTGAGTAGGTTTTACCGAACTCTTCAATAAAAAGTGTCGTTTTAGATAGGTACATTTTGTTATAAAATTAAATTAGATTTACAGAATATGGCAATTTGGGGCTACAATGCATGGTATTTACCAAACAGTTGAGCGATTTTCTTTATCTAGAAAGAAAAAATTAATTTATTAGTCGCATTTACACCCTCTTAGTGCACGGAAAGAAAAATCGCAGGATGAAAAGTTGAGAAGTAATGGTTTCATCCTGCGATATAACCTTAGGGGATAAAACCATGAAACTTTTTCATTGATAAAGCAATGAAATTGAACGTTCCATCGTTCAAGTAATGCTCGAGGTATGAAACCATAACATTTAAGGTATTTCTCCTGTGAAGGGCTGTATAATTAGGGTGCCAAGTAAAATATGTGTATTTTGTTGAAATAAAATTATTTTTTTAAGGAATTTTGTTATGAAAAGTCTTTTTGTCACGGTAGAAATACGTTTTTTAACTGCTATTCTTACACAGTAATTAAAACTTTGTTATTACACGTTCATCAAAACATAGAGATTGTATATCTATATATATCATTTTTCAGCAAATTCGCTAATTACTCAGAAACTAGATAGTAAATCTAGTTTTCTCTTTCACATGACTATGTGTTATATTAATATCTGTATATGGTTAGTTTTTTATCAAAATCTCTTTGTTTTGGTTCTAGTTATTTCGAAAAAATGAATGTTTTCAGACCAGACTCCTATGCTGCTAATGTTAATTTGTGAAACTTTGGTGTTAAATATCTCTACAACTAGGTAGTGAATTTCCGTGAAACTTCGGCAAATTAAATATTAGTAAAAAACGAACCTAATTTCGAAATTTCATTGAATTCTCTTTGATTTGACTTTAACGGGAGAAATACCTTAACAAGGATAATTTTATATTAATTTCAGCCGAATTGGAGAAATAAAATTTATTCATGATGCACAATGGCAATGAAAAATTAAATATTTTAAATCTAGATAAATGAATAAAAGATTTTCTATCAACGAGGATCATTTACTGTTAATTTCAACCAAATCAACGAAAAATACCACGAACTGTCCCTAAATTTGTATTCTTTACCGGGTAATAATATAATTGTTTGAAAAATAAAAATATTAGACTTTTATTAATATTATTTTACAACTTTCTAACGCCATGCTTTTCTTATAAAAGAATGCTTTATTACAATCCATATCCACAATCGAAGTTTTCTTACACATTACTTTTTCCGAATCAGTGCTTGAGTTGTGCTAAGTTTCACTTTTCCAGGAATATTTCTAACTATGATTTCATCCTTAACAGATTTAATCAAATCTCTTTCTCTTGGAGTTACCATTTTGTCTTTCAGGAATATAGCGACGGCCGTTTTAGCCACTTTTCCTCGTTTGGTAGTGCCGGGTGTTAATTTCACTTTATACCTAAACCAAACAAATTTTATTAGCTCAATAGTTTGTTGATAAATGTCGATGATTATGAGGAAGACAAAAAGATAAAAAAATATATACATACTTATAATTTTGTAAAGTGATGTACGGTGCTATCATCGGAATAGAAAACAACAATTCATCATCTGCAAAAGGTTGTCCAGTTAACTGATTCAAAACGTTAACTTCTGCTTGAGGAATTGCATCATCGTCCTCATCATCAAAGTTGAGTTCAGTTTTATCATCATTCTGAGGATTCGGTTTCTTCTGCGGCTTTTTAGCATTTTGTTCTTTTGTGGAATTCGGATCTTTTTTCCCTTTTTTATTTTTTTCTGGCTTAGCAGATCCAGCTGACTGTGATACAAAGTACAAAAATTATTACTTTTTCAGTTAAAAAAAAATTAAACAATGTTAAGAAAATAAAACATTCGCAAATTACCTGCAAAGCTTCCATCAGCAATTTCCTATCCTCTTCATCCTGATCCTTGTATTTTTCCTTAATTTTTTTCAACTTTCCTTTCTGGCCTCTTTTCAAAACGTTGGTTCCTTTTTGTTTAGCTGAATTCGTTTCATTGCTTTCAGTAGATTTGTTAGTCTTTTTATCATTCTGGGTATTGCTATCTTTTTTCTCATTTTGAACACGATTTTGAGATTTCATTGGCAAAGCATTCTCAATGATCGTAATAGTTTCATTCTCGTTTTCATTATCATTGGAACTTTCATCCATACTTCCAAGCACAGTTCTGAAAAGTAAAGTAGTTTAATTACACTTAACTGTTATAAGAAAAAAACCCCTATAAAAAAGCATTATTCCAGGATTACCTTGCCGCTGGAATATTCACTTGAATTTGCGTATCAGGGAACACATCTTCTTCATCATTATCAGAACTATCTTCAATCTTAACTTCACTTTCAGTAACTTCTTCAGTGCTTTCCTCAATCTCGTTCTTTTGCTCTGCATTTAAAAGAAACATTATTAACAATTACTCCTAATTATTATTTTTTAAATTATATTCAACCAAGTAAAGTTAGTTAAAAATCAGTCAAACAAACCTTTATTAGTTACTTTATCATCTTCATTAATCGTTTGATCATCGTTGAAATTCCGAACCTTCCTCTCATCTTTATGTCTCTCTATAAACGTTTCCTCAAGACAAAACAAGAAAGTTAGTCCAACTGCGAGTTGACAAGACGGTAAATAATTTTTCTTTCCTCGAATCATGAAAGAACCAGTCGTCAGGTACTCTCCAGTTGGCGCAGTTTTCGACACTTGCGTCGCATAAACCCACCAGGAATTAACAACAACTTTCGCTTCCCAAGCAATACTGCAAGAAACAATTTGAATTTAAATCAAATTCAAATCAAAGTTACATACCTCGTTTAAACTTTTTAAACGTGGTTACCTGTAAGCCACAGCCATCACACCCGCTTCATTCAGCGTTTTAGGTGGTATCGGTCCCCCATTGGGATTCTTTATAACAACCGAACTGGCACCATTCACGTCCGCGTGAACGTAAATATCATTGGCCTTCAGATACCTTTTTACAATAATTTCGTTTTGCTGCTGATCTCTCCCACCGATTACTATAAAAAACAACATTTTTACTCTTCACAATTCTACCCATTCTCTTCCTATCAGAATGCAAATTTACCCACCCAGGTAATTTTCCGACGTGATAAACCAATAAAACTTCTCGAACCAGTAAACCTTCCTCGCCTTATTGATGCTATGAATAATCTGCACCTCCTTCAAAACCTGTTTCGTCTTCTTGTCCGCAGATATCAGAGCTTTCTCCTGCGACTGAAGTGTCTTCTGCTCCTTCTGAGCAGCAGACTTTTTCATATCGTAATACTTCCTAGCGTTTTTGAAGGCCGACAGTGCCAAGTCTATGTCAATGACCATTGGCTGCAAATGCACCGTATCGTCCTCCTCCCCATCTTCCTCAGACTCAGAGTCCAAACAACTATTGCTGTACGGATCCGTTAACTTCATCGTTATATGGTTCGTTTCCAGTTTCAGTCCGACAATCGCAGACGCGACGGGGTCGCATTGGTTCTGCGCCTCCTTTACCAAATTCTGGATATCCGGCCAGGAGACTTGGCTCGCCAGCGCCCCCCTAATCGTCGTAATCGCGCTGTCCACCAAAACCTGGTTGCGCGAAATCAGCTCAGCCTTAAGTTTGTCCTCTTCCTGCAAGTTTTTCAGCTGCTCGATCCTCTGGTGGTGATCTTTCTTCACGTTTTCGAGCTTCTTCCACGCCTCCTTTTCCTGGTTCAGCACTTTCAGGTGCAACTTCTGGCTCTCCATATTGGAAAAGTACTCGTCGACGGCAGTGTCGAAGGAATCGAATCTCGCATGAGGCTGTTCTTTGAATTGCTCGAAGAAGAAGGGATGGAATTCGACGTTGGTTAGGAGAGCGTTTTCGGTGCCATTTTCGGTGACACTGGCTTCTTTCTTTTGGATTATGTAGCCTTGGGAGGTTCCGTTCTGAGCGTCGGATAACATTTGCTTTGCTTGTGTAAGTGCGAGCATAAGTTTGGGAAAGTCTTCGGGGAGTTTGAAGTCTTTGCTGATTTTCGGGTTGTTGGAGAATCCAGCTGTGAGGAGTGAGTGTTCCAGGAGAGGAGCTCCGAACTGTACGATGGGATTCAGGACCTTTTTCAAGCTGTCGCCTGGTTTTGCTTGGGAGATGTGCTTGAGAATTTCGTCTTCGGGGGGCATTGGCTCTGTGTGGGCACGATCGGATGGAAACTTTTCTCTAATAGCAAATCTGTGGGAGAGATTAAGTAATATGGGAAGTGAGAGATATTTTTGTATGTTTGTTGGCTAATTGATTTGGGTACCTGATTTTGTCTCCTTCCACGTGGGGACGTAAGACATACTGAATGACCATCTCGTAATCAGTGAGAATTAAATTACCACGATCGTACAATTCTAATATCAGGTGGTAGGCTGCTTCGCCTGTACCAAATTGAAGGTCGATGATTCGGTCTACTCCAACTTGGCTGATACTTTCCAGTCTCTTGTTTTTCAAATGTTTTCGCATCTGCAAGGGAATATAGGGGAAATGATATTTTCAGAAAAGTAACAAGTTGGGAAAAATTGAATGAATGTGGGCATTACCTTCATAGAGAATCCTGAAGGTGCAACATTTTTTGGCCACTCAAATGCAGTAGTGTGAATCCGAACACCTGATTCGAGTAAAAGAATGTGTTTTTCTGTGGCACTTTGTAATCGAATGAGGTACGTTTTGGAGTCCACATCATAAATTTGATTTACGCGCAGTCCCACAAGCCTTAAACATTATAATTATTAATACTTAATTATAATAGGGTATCCAAAAATTTGATTTGGTTTTTCTTTATCATTTCTTTTATTAAAAAAGTTCCTGCCCAAGCTGATTCGAATGTTAAACAAGATCTAGAGGGCGAAAAAAATGTAATTTTTGTACTTTTTTCATATAATTACCTAAACATGTAACAACAAATATTTTTATCAAAGAGCGATTCAGACTTAATGACTAATGTTATTTCAAATGAATGAATAAACATTTTTCAGGGCATTTGTAACAAAAATGTTAGTTTTCAAACAATCCTTATCAGTTTTCTTGTATTTTACATCATTTCTATAAAAATGTGCTCTCAAAGTTGCATTGAAAGCAATTAGAAAAGTTAATTTTTAATAAATATTCAATTTTTAGGTATCTCTGTTCGAATTTCTAAATGATAAAATTATCTAAATGATGCTGCAAAATAGGCTGGATATAGAAATTGTTCATGTTTTTATACAAATTACTTTCCCTAATAAATGAGAAATTCAATAAATGAAAGTTTTTTTTATTATTTGCTGACTTTTACAACAATATCTTTACCAATAGTATATTATTATTCACGTATGTACTTATAATATAAAAAAATGTATGTAGATGATTCTAATATTACTTGTACATTTATATTTGTACTTTATGGACCAAACATATAAAATTAATAATTATGAAATCAGAAAAATGTTGTTAATCATGGTAAACTATACAACAGATTTCCATTTGTTTCATATATCCATGCAATATTAATAATTAAGTAATGAGAAAATGTCATGATAAGTAGACATCATAACAAGGCCATACAGTAAAACCCGAAATTTTATTTCTATCTCGGCACATTGAAAGAAAAAGATAAAACACGTCAGAATCAAAACTACAAAAAATTACCTCTTCAATTCCGCCACGATACATGTTATGTCGTACGTGTTAAATCGAGTCTTCATCGTTGCGATTTCACTCGAACTTCAACAGTACAAACTACTTAAACAGATCTGTTTATTTAATATCATCCAGTATATGAAATATCGACTGCAATGGTTAACACTTGTACATTTTGGTTAGACGTATCCTCATTCTCAATACTGCCAAAGTTGCTGTCGAAAAACTGCAAAATGTGTAATGTTGCAGATGTGAAAACAGTACAAATCTATATAACTATAACCGCGACCTCTTGACGAGAACGTCGAAGTACTGCTACCACGGAGCAGATTTCTTTTCAAATTCAATCTAATTTCATCCAAAAAAGGAAAAATCGAATTTTTAAATTTATAGTAATTAGTAAATATGTTTTATTTGTTTTGACATAGTTTTTACTCTGTTTTAAATATTTCCATTAACCACTTCTCTTGCTTAAACTTACATCTTTTCATATGAAAAAAGATCATTTTGGCAATATTAATTTTTAGAATATTTACTACTTTTAGTTTCAAAAAATTAATTTTCGACGATTTTTTCCAATCGGTATCGCCGTTGTAGCGGAATCTTCCGAACACAATGTTTTGTCTCTCTCATGCTCGATCGTTTCAATGGCGAAGAAAGTGACAACAGATCTGTGTCATCTGTCCAACGAAAACATCGATAATAATCGGAATCGTCTGGTTTCGTCTATTCGAGGGCCAAACTAGGCCTAACCTCATGTGTTTCCGAACACCACAACCTAAACACGTCGAAAATATTTTCGAACCACCCCGATCTGGTTTTTAAATAACAAACAAAACCATGTGTTATTTGACAGTAGTTAATCGACAAATATGTTGTCAATAATTAAACCCATTGGGTTTAGCAAAAACTTCGCATACTTGATACATCGGAACGTATTTCCCTTAGCCGTGAGTAAAAACATGACACTCTTGATGACAGTAATAACATTACATAATTTTATCTTTAGGTGTCATATGTCTTGTGCAATGTAAATATTTCCAACGTAATATTGCAATTTTGACACTTTCGTTCCCATGTTATTTCATTTGTGCGTTAAAAACATGTACCACGTGTGACACTGATGAAGATAAGATTTTAAAAAAGAAAGCTGAGTTGGTGTCAGTGTTATCAATTATTGGAATTGATTGTTTGATTGTAGAATTATTAGTGTTGTGAGAAAATGAAGTTTATTTCTGAAACGTTTATTTTCAGTACTCCGTAAATGCTCCGCAAGTCAAAAAAACAAAGGATCTGCCACATCGCGTCAAAAGTGCACAGAATGTACCTCGCGCAAATACAGTTCCGGAAGGCAGAATACTGCCAGTAGATATTATTAAGAAACATCAGATTATACCGTTGAATCATGATGAACCAAGTACGAAAACTGTCAGTCTTGTACCGGAAAAAGACTGGAACAAAATTCAAACGGATACGAAAAAGTTGCACAAATACTGCCTCATGTTATCCAAATTTCGCCTTACATGTAAGTCACTATTTTGAGAGTATTCTTCAGAAATAGATCACAATGTTTTATTTGAAACAAATTTTGTATTTTATCATTTTAAGGAAAAAGGGATCATTTTAGAAATTTCAGTTGACCTTTGTGAAATGTTTGAAAAGTAATTTTTGGTAGTTCTTTTATGTTTCCATTACTGTCACTTCAGTAACTAAATTCATAGTTGCATAGAAATATGTTTTCCGAAATTGTATCTAAGTTAATTTCTTTTTTTGCAGCATTAGTTGTAATAACAACCATAGGGGGTTATGCTTTGGCACCAGGAGTTTTCGATTTGCAGACACTTTTGCTGTGCGCTATTGGCACTGGAATGGTGTCTGCCACTGCCAATTCCATCAATCAATTTTTCGAGGTGCCTTTCGATGCTCAAATGTCTAGAACAAAAAACAGAGTGCTCGTTCGGGGTCACCTAACGTAAGAACACTTTTTACTTAACTTGTCGACTCTATCTTTTTGAATTTGTTGGATATAATTGTGTTCAATCGTAATTTGGTATGTGCAAAAATTGGTAATCAATTGATAATCAATTGAAAATATTTAATTGGAAAATGGACACAAAAACAATTTGAGTCAAAATATACAAATTGTATCAAATTCGAAATAATAATGACCAATGAGGAATGTGATTCTGAGTAATTGCATTCAGCTATGTCTAATTAGAAGTTTTCAGTTTGATTCTGCCATAATTTTTAATTTACACAATTGTATGTATTTCGTTATAATTCATTTTCGTTAGATACTAATTCCTCATCGGTCGCTATTTATTCCAATTTGACACAATTTATACATTTGTGTCCAAATTGTGTCCATTTTACATTTAGAACTTTCTATTGACATTGATTGCCAGGTATCTTTTTCTGTTCTAAGGGAACAAACTAATAGTTCTGCATCAACAAATATACATTTTTTTATTAATTTAATAATTACTTTAATTACTGAATAATTACTTGATCAGAATTTTAATGCTGAAAAGAATTCCAATTACGCGCTCATTTACTGGGCAAGGGGAACATAACTATAGGAATTTTTCT
>JABFPB010008110.1:0-10423 GCA_022817645.1 Ceratoteleas bidentatus | reverse complement strand
TTTGGGGGGGGGTTTGTTGTTTGTGGGGGGGGGGGGGGGGGGGGGGGGGGGCGCCCCCGGGGGGGGGGGGGTGTTGACTCGTGTAAGGCCGAGCCGTGAATGATTCCAGGAGGAAGACCGGGCGAGAGGACATTAAGCGGGTCCGATAAGCTAATGGCCAGGCATCGAATCGAGAGGAGAATTCACTTGGCTTTTAAGTTGAGCGGTGTTAATCATCGAGTCTTTTCGGGACGGCGACGGGGGACTCGGGGTATTGAATTCTTGGGAATATCGGTTCAGTTGGAACGGCTAGGGGGACACTTTCAAGGAGGAAGGATCCTGGGAGAAGGGAACTCTTTACTCCGAAGGTTTAAAAAGACCTTATATTACTCTCTTATGGTACTGTGGAAATGCTAGAAACTTTTATTAGGTAAAAAATAGTGGAGAACCTTCAATCTGCAGGTTCAGAACTATTTTGTGAGGATTACAACAAAAATTGTATGCATATTGTAAGATATTCTCCCATTCACAGAGAAACATTTGTTAACTGTACAACTACAGTCTGTTACTAAAAGTTTGTAGCTGGAGCAACTACAGTCAAAGTTGTTCCAAACAATTCTCTAGTTGTAGAATCTGCAATCCTTTCTATAGTAGCTACAAAAACGACCCTAAGCCATTTTATTTGAATTTTTCTCTCAGTGTAACATATTTCCTACCAGGATAGCCCTATCCCAAATCTCTAACACCATCACACCATTTGGATTCGAAATTCCATTATCACCCACCAAACCTCCCTGCCACTATCTCCGTCTCTCTCCCACCGAATCCCGACCACCTTGCTCTCCCATCGCCCCTCAACATTGTCGATCGACTCGATCATAAAAGAGACGTCATCCCACTTACGTCTCGGGATCGCGTTAGCGTCGAACTCGTAAACCCCGTCTAGCTCACGGAGCTCTTCGCCGCGAGAGCCGTCCGCCTCGTCCGAGGTTAATCTGGCGTTGATTATCCGCGCCGCGGGATCTCGCCGCGTAATACCCGCTGTCGTTGTAAACCTGAATTACCGGCGCCCTCTATCCCTCCCCCTCCCCCGCCTTTACATCGCAACCTTAATGAAGTAAATCCAGATGGATTTATAGAAATAACGGTCGCCCGTAAGCCCCGTGGCAAATCGCGAAATCACTTTCCGCGGCGACTTTTCGTCTAATCCAATTTGGCCCCGCGAAAGGTTCGGCGAAAGGTTCGGGTTGTTCGCAAAGGTTGAGCGGAGGGCGATCTTGTTGCTCGTCCGCCGCTTAATTATCGCGTCCGCGATTATGACGGCGAACGAGCTAACGGTACCGCGGGCCGCGAAAAATGCCGATCCGGTGATAACGTCGCGCCATCTACGGGCACAACCAATTATGTTTGACGTTTGCGCCCATAAGCTGTCGGCGCCGAATCGCCCGCGTCGATGCGAATTTGAATTCCGCCGTAATTGGATTAAGTTGCAGTCCCGGGCTAATGTACTTTTTGTCGCGCGATCCCTATCGCGCTCGGCACGAAAAATCGTTTGTCACTTTTTATAATGGGATCGGGGATCGATCGGCCGAGTGGAGAGATCCGACGAGTCAATTTCGAGAACTCAATTCTTTATTTTTCATCACTGCCCATTTTCCTGAAACCCTTTCTCTATTTCTTTTTTTTGAAGTTACTGAGAAAACGAAATTGTGAATATCTTGAAAATTAGCAGCTTAAATTACAGAAATTACGGCAAATACCATTTTCGAATTAGACAGTTCCAGATACATACACTTTCATTGATCATCTACTCATTTACAATCCGAACCATAGATTTAACAAATCATATCTCTGCATCCACCAATCAACTCCTATTTCCCTTTTCCTCGCCAAACTCTTTTACTTCTTCTTTCTCCCACTTCTCTTCCCCGATTTGTCATCGACTAAAAATTTTGAGTTCAAGTCCGGGTGATTTTTGCGAAACCCCGATTCGTTTCAGCAGTTACCGTTAGCTCGCGAATCCTGTAAACTGCGGGATTTTTGCGCGAGTCGCGCGCCGTATATCAATGCAGAAAAGCGACCGGGGCACACCCAGGGGAATTCGTGGCCTTTCCATCGTGATATATCTCGCGGCCGCGGGCGCGCGCGGACCGTTACTTTCGCACGATAAGGACACCACCTGAACCGCGGCGAAACGCACCGGCGCGAAAATCGCGGTTCGCCGGGGTCTTTTCGACGCGACTTTTTTCACGTCGGGGCGCGGCGCGGGCCCTCGGGGGGGACCGGTTCGCTGGTAGCCGGTTCCCCGGCATCCCGTCGCGATGTCCCTTTGTGACGAATATTATCCAGGCACGCGATCGTCCGCAGTCAGACGCGTCGCGTTTCTTCATTAGCACGCCCCGAATGCCAAACACTCGGGACACTTTCGCGACGGGCGACTTTCGCTGCAAAAAGTTGAAAATCGAACCGATGGGACCGATCGAGTCGAGAGTTTTTGAATGGGGAACGATAAAAGTAGATTCAAGACGGTTCGAAAAGTGTATACAATATTGTTCAGAAAATTACCTAAAAAGTGTCATTTTAAATATTACTATACTTTTGTATGGAAGTTTTTTATCTAACCAGATTTCATTTGATTTTTACAGTGTAATGATGAAATGAGAATAACAAAGTCTGAGCACTATTAATCATAATATAATGTAGATAAAGATTAATTAATTAATGTAAAATGGGGTAACCAGCTAAAATTTAATTTTTGAACATTTTTTAACTACTTGCGAATTACTTTCCACAATTCCGTCGAATTCGAAATCGTGTCTGCAAGCGATACGTAACGCGCGACTGGTACCAAACCCTTTGTGTCCGCTATCGCGCGCCTAATCCGCGCGCCGATAAATAAATCGTCGTGCCGCGTGGGAGATCGGCTCGCCTTCGGAGCCACGCCCCGAACAATTACCAATGATCCGCGGCAAGAAAGCGCTCGTGTTTGTTTCGCGGAAATCGCGCGGAATCATACGAAAAAAGTGCTTTCTACGGGTTCGCGACTTGACAAACGTTTCACGATAATGAGTGCGGTTACGTGGCACCACGCCGCTCGCCTATTGCGATATCTGATTCTGAAACGGCTCTTTGATTCGCGTGAATGCGATTCACATTTCAAATGACACAATCTTTTCATTAACTGTTCCCAAATGTTAGATTGCGACACATTATTGCATATGCTTCATATAAAAGTTCATGTAGGCTGCATGTCGATAAAGTATCGGATTCAGATATAATCCATGAGTTAACAATGTAGAGTGGTTATATAGACCACGGATTGAACGAGTAAAAACTGAATATCTGTGATTTCAAGAAAAAAGGAGTCAAGTCACATTTTTGGACAAAGGTAGTTCAGTTTTATATTTTTGAGTTTCATATGTTCATTTGGCACATGATGTACACTTTTCGTAATTTGAACATAACCAATAAAATTTCTTCTTTTAGGAGAAACTAGTTAAGTGTACCTCTCTGAGAAAAACCACTCAAGTCTACATTCAAAACACATAAAAATACCTATATATATAGGTATATACAATTTGAAAGTAACCGGGATTTCTTACCTTCATTTGGCATTAGAAACAGTATCAAATAAAAAGCTAGAGGCTGTAAGCAGAGATACAACAGTTTACTTTTGAATCTCCAAACAATATCTTAAAATCCCAACAAAGTGACTTTTTCTTCAAAACTACAGACATGGTCCAAACCTTGGACTATACAGTAAATCATTTCCATTTCCATACACGTAGCCCATATTCCAGCCACATACCTCTCACACATCTACTCCAAATCCCGAGCAGTTCACACACGGTTCATAGCCGTTACGAGCCGATATACATAAGAATAGTTCATACACGTGATCCGGCCGGTACACGTTAATACATATGTCACGTAAGCCCCATATATAAGACGCAACACGGTTTGATTTCTCAAACGCGCCGCGGCCATTCCCAGAGCGCCGACTGAAACTAGAAGACATTTCTCTTCTTCCGAATCAATGCCCTCGATCGTCTATGAATGGCAACGCGACTCGGCGTATGTTCCGCGACATCGTCGCCGTCGCTCAGATAACGTATCAACGCCGCAACAAACTCTCTCACCACGAAAACGCCGCCGAGATTATGACCTGGGTGTGGCTCTTGCATCTATACCTCTTACCCATACACCCGCAACCATGCACACTCGTGTGTACCCACATGCACGAACCTGCACACATCCACACACACATATGTCTCTCTCTCAACATACACACACACATACATACATACTCGTATGTACCCACATGCGAGCGACCGCCACAAGAATGGGAATGAGAGAAAGGTGGCCGGCGAAAGCAAACAACGGCTAATGCCTGGCGATTGCGCAAACGTCGCGTCCGATCGCGCGAAAAAAGCCGCGGTTCCGAGCGGCTAATGCACCTGATGCCCGCAAACCCGGCGCGGGTTTGACGAGCCGCTAGAAACTCGTTAGTCCGGCTGTCGGGGACTCGGCTGCCACATCGGGGATGACAGCCTGCTACCGAGCGACGAGTCCTTTTTTCATCCACGCTGGCTCTGATTACACGAAAAATTAGAGCGGCTTCGGCTTGTCGCGTCGGATTCCACCGTTTTCGCAAGAAAAAACGGTGGAATCTGCTGATAAGCGACGGCGATCCGATTGAGGGTTGTGTCACTTATGCGCGATTATGTAATCAGGAAGTGGATGTTATTGGAGATGGATGATTAATGTGATGGAAGGCAATGTAATGTGGTTTATATCGACGCCTTTTCATTTCATAAAGGTGTCATTTCTGCCCATTGAGTTAGATGAGCTGAAATGGCACCTTTCTGAATTGACATCTTCTTCGAATCTTTTCTGAAATGGAACCTTCTTCCACCCAGACATCGATATGTTATTGATATAGTCTAGAGAAAAGTCTATAATATGTTTACTGTGAGAGATTGATATGTGAAATTCCATACTGTGTGAATTAAATATTATATTCAACTGAGACATAGTCAATTCCAAATGGTAAAAAGTCGGTGTATGGTTGCATAGGAATAGAGTTTGATAATCCAACAGGGAATCTTACACTATATAGGTCACATGGTGTACTTGTACATATATCACAATTAGCCTCGCCTACTCCATATGTCCTATAAGACTCTAGAAGACTGCAATGTATGCAATCTATGTTCACTTATAGTTTCTAAGTGAATAATAGCCTCATAATATTCATCAACGAATTATAACTCATTAGATCGCTCCCTTTTATTAATCTGATATAGATTCCATGAATGGAACACCGCTGTACACTACATATTTCAATTAGAATCCACTCCATATACTTCGTATTTAATTACCCATCCTGCATAATGCAAAACACCATTAAATCCTCAACGAAACTTCACAAACCAAATTCACAGACGAAAAGTCGAGCAAACTTTGCGCTCGCGTTTCGATATCTCGGCGTTCCCAGCGCTCCACTCGAGGAGGTCTTAGAAAAAAGGGCAATTTGCTTAATGCAAACCTAGCCTGCAGAAAGTGCGCCGCGGAAACAAGGCATTCGCGCTGCACTTGCGAGTGGCATTCCGTAAATCCGCGCTTCGGATATTAATATGAATTTGTAAGCGTCATTATTTTACGCTCGAGTGCGCGTCGCCGTCGAGCGTACAGTTACTCGCCGCGAGAGATAAGCCACGGAGTGGCGGGCAATTTAAAAATATCGCTCGTGCATGTATAAATAATATTTCGGCGCAAAAGTCGGCGCGAACGAGCGAAAAAGGTAAAGGGGGAGGGAGGGGGGAGGGGGAGAAAAAAGGCGAAATTGAATTCGCCGCGCGGATCGGCCGACGCGAATCGTAAGAATTTAATTAAATTTATTCCAATAAGAAGCTGCCCTTGCGCTGCCCGAAGCTAACCTCTAATTGTGTAAGTGTATCGCTCGTGTCGCGGCCGTCGGTTACATCTCGTACTAATGAGCCCTCTAGCATTTTCAATTCGATTTAACTCATACCGAGCAACACGGACGCGAGTCCTCCCACGTTATCTCGTACCTGTTCCGACTCGTATGCGGATAATTGTAATCTATTGCCAATGCGTTCGCTCTTCCTTTCTCTCCCTTCTGCGAAGCTATTTGTAACGCGCGCTCTCATAATCCACGGGTCGAACGACAATCGTCGGGGACAATGATGCCGGGCGACGTTGACCTGGAATTTTGCATAAAAAATTACGGGCATCGTGTGTATGAGACATGTGATTGCCTGTAATCCAAATATGGGAGGTGTGTAGTTAGAGAAAATGAATGTAAGGCTCAGGTGGTTGGGCAGGGTTTGCGTACGAGCGCAGCCTGGTATCGAAATTATGCAACTTTTAAGAAAAATTTCTGTAAAGTGATGGTGTATGTTAACTAGATACAGTTGAGAGATAAGGATCATAAGGATGTGTTTATCGAAGATACTGGTCGTATATGGACCAGGTACGACTATAATAAATCACGTTCGATTATATCCTCTATCTACATCATTTTTCATCAAACCCAATCTTGATGGTGCTGCAGATATCTAATATACATTACATACACATTACGCGTCTACGTTCATTATATAAAGTCGTAGAGTGTACGAACAGCTGCTCTACATTCAGAAAGTTACTTCCTCAAAGAATTTGTCCTCAACTGTGGTAAATTTGAAGCTGATCCTCTTAATTTTAACTTCTGCAAATAACGATTTTATTCGGAAATGACGAATTCCATACACATTAATTGGAAAACAATCAATGATACTAACTATATTTTATAATTAAAAAGATTTCTCACCATAAACCACGAGTTTCACTTTAAACAACTTAAAATTAGTTTGTTTTACCGAATTATCATTGTAACAAACATTATGCTACTTGTCTCAAGTACCAAACCTATTTCTCCGTACTTAACTGAAAATCATATGAACCAACTACGATTTTTCTCAGTGCAAATATCACATTCTCAGAACATCTTTCTGAAAATGTTCTCTTTTCAACTACCGAGAGATTGCAGCATCTCAGAATTTCGCTTCGTCTATGCAAAACTTGAAATACCCGTTAAAACATTCCGTTCTTGTCTCGACTGAAACTCGCCCGAGTCGGAAAAGCGCGGAATCCCGACGTCGCCGGAGCCCGACGTTTATTCAAATTCGAACAGCGATAATCAAGACGAACTCCGCGGGATTATTGTGCACCACGCGGAGCAACATGGCGCGTGTGCTCGCGGCGTGTCGCGACCCCCTTGTGCGCGATACCCGCCGATAAGCCGCGATCCGCGGGCCCGTGAACCTGACTTTACGGCGCCGCGAGGCGCGCTTTTTACGACGCAAGGCGCACTTAATCGTTATACGATTATCCCGCTTTTCAGCGGGCGTTTTTACGCGATCTTATTAAGACCGGCCGGGCCCGAACGTCGCGCCCTGATTTACGAGTCTGAGCGCATTATGGCACCTAACCAGTCCGACGAGGCGCGCTCGCGAATCGCGCTGGTTTACAACGCGATGAGGCTGTTTTAGCCTCGGATTATCCGTTTGTGGAAGGTGGATCGGATGTAGGTGTCTTGAAAAATCGGGCTGGTGAAAAGGTGTCTTGAATCTTTGAACTTGGGTAGTTGATGGGAAAAGAGGAAGGGAATAGGGTATTAATGCAAATTTAATTTAGGGTTTTTGGAGAATACGGAATTTGAATGTTGAGAAACTGTTAAGGTGTTCTTCTTATTATGGACTGGAAAAAGTGAATTGATAATTAAAAAGGTTCAGATGTTGGTTCAGATTTGAAGATATATAACAGCACACTGAAAAAACTATGAAAAGATACGAACAAATTTAGGAATAAGTTTTATGTGAATATATTTCATATATTCACATAAAAGTTTACATACTTTCTTATACTTTTTTTACAAATGTCGAGTCTTCACAAGTGCACTTCCAGTGACTTAGATATCAAATATAATCAAGTAAATAAAATACACCCAACCATACATGACCTGCATCTCGTCATATAAAGTACAGATGTTCCAACACACTCATTTATCACATCTTGTCATTGAGGATACTGAAAAAGGACCCTCCTAATGAGCCGGAAGGGTTTCGCGGTGTCCTTTGACGTGTTTCCGCGAGATGGCAGCTGCATCAGTGCGATCAGGCGAGCGCGTTTGATCGAAGGCGTGCGGCGATGCGAGATCCCCGGACCCGCGTAAAAATCGCGGCGTCACTTGGACGCGGAAACGATCTGCGGCCGATAATACGTTATTCCGTTATTGTGCCTCCACTTTTGTCGGAGGGCTCGCGGACTTTCGTGCCGACCGGTCTCTTTTCGTTTTTCTCCCTTTTGGTCGCCGTCCCTTTTTATTTCCATTTTCTCCGGCGTTCATATTTCGCCGTGCCGCGACACAATGCGGCCGCGATTTCACGCGCCGAAAATCGAGCCGGCGTTTACGAGTCGCGGTTTGCGACGTAATTTAAGAGCGGTACCGATTTTTCATGCAGCGCTGCGCCGGAAAGAAATACGTGCCGCGGCGACGGGCGCGCGGCTTTGACGGGACGGAAAGGGGTTATGCAAGATTTTTCATGCCTGTTCGGGAATTTAATTGTGCGGTCGCGAAGCAATCGCGCCAGTCGATTGAGCCTGACGCGGCAGAGATATGGGAGAATTGGGGCCGGGTAATTGGGGATTTGTGATGAATAGGTGGAAATGTTCTTGAGAAAGAGTCAGCTTCTTAATGTGTAGAGATGGATTTCGTTTTGTTGGTGCATAGGTAGGAATATGGGGACTGAGGAGATCGAGATATGGGTATATTCTTGGAATGTATATGTGGAACATGTCATAGTTGAATTGTACGATTTCAGATGGTAATTAATGTTGTTTGAAATTGGTGTACATATTTTATATAAGTTGCATTTATATTAATCATATTCCAATATTTGTATGTAAATCTAGGTGATACACAAGATAAATGTCCTTAGGTGACACTGAACTTATTTGTAAGATTTGTATACCTAAATTTTATGGAAGGTAACTTTACGGATTTTGACCGTAAAGTTATGATTTAATATTTTGTCGTTTAATTGTTTATTTTATCCACCTTGGTATAACGAACATAGAGTTTCTAGGTACAGAAAAGGAGTTTCAAATACTGTGAAAAATGCATCAGAAATTTAAGAGTCATAACATGAAATTTCATATACATTCATACTCAATCGGGTGCAATTGGAAATGCATTCCATATTATACTCAGTTGTGCATGAATGTATACGAAATTTCGTGTTATGATTCTGAAATTTCAGATATATTCATTCACAATTGAGTATAATTTGGAATGCCTACGGCAATAACGTAGTACATTAAATTTCATGTTATTTCATGTTATTACTGTGAAATTTCTGTTGCATTTTTCATAGTATTTAAGACTCGTTTTTTGAGCCTGAAATTCTATGTTCGTTTTGGCATCTTTGTTTTGTTATTTGAGATGATTTAATAAAAAAATACTACAATGCAAAATAGGGCCATAGTTGGTCAAAATGGAACTGCCACCTTATAAAACCACAATTCAGCCAAAGAAACGCCTCTAGTTTAAATTTGAAAGTTACATTTTGTTGTTTCCAATGGCGTATAATAGGACTTGATTTTGTATGTAAAGATTTACATAGATTAGGTTACACAATAAGGAAGTGAATTTACATGAAATGTATGTAAATCGTTTACATAATCAATGGTTACCAAGAGATATAAAATCATACGCCTTGCACTACGATTATTTGTATACCTGCACCTACAAATTCCATTTAGTTGATTTCTACGATAGGTAAAAGTGTCTACAACTGTAGAAACAATCGCAAATACTTCCCAAAAGTAGTAAACTAAATCGTTCAAGCTAATTTTATTTTAATTTAATTCATTAAAAACTTCTCTTCTAAATGCTAAATCAAAATAAAAGTAAAAAACTTCACCATCTCATCTTCTCCACGCCCAAAAAATTTCCTCCCAGAGGCAAGACATAAAACCATCTCAAGTTTTCAACTAACTTGAACATTAGTAATTTATCACTGCTAAAGTCACGGAGTTAGTCTTTTTAGTTTCTGCCCTTCGAATAATTGACCTCATAAACTGTAGAAAAAGGACTGCAAAATTACAGTAAATATGATGTACATTAGTTTATACTAAATACACTGTAATTTTACCGAAAAACTGTAAAATTACAGTATAACGAATTCCGCTTCGTGAACGTTAGAGTAACAAGACATGTTACTCTAACCTTCACATTCATGTCAAGATTGCTCACAGTTCATGAGTAAAAGAGGTTAGGTTTTTTATCAAGATTTGAATTTACGATATACATTGAGAAAAACATTTAGTATTCCGAACTATTAAATGGTTGAAGTCTAAAATAACCATTTAATAGTTT
>JABFPB010008109.1:0-10412 GCA_022817645.1 Ceratoteleas bidentatus | reverse complement strand
AACTGGTTTTTTTATTTACTCTTGTATATTTATTGAAATTTCAAGTACTTCAATAGCGAATGTGTTATGACAATAAACCCAAATTTGCATTGATGTTGAAAATGGTCAGCAGAGTTAACATAAACACAAATTGCTTTATTTTAAACAAATATTTTTAATTTTAATAAAAAACAATGTTAAACGAACCTATAACAATTTTCTAGCCAAAACAGTATATAATTCTAGTTAATTATAGTTTTACATATTGAAAAATACATTCTTCATTTTGCCATAATTCTAGCAAAATATATAATATCTTTTCCCTCAGTTCATTCACAATGTAATTGTTTATTTTGCATTGTGAATGAATGAAAATATGCAATTATCTATTTTGTAATTTGTTCATTTTATTAAAATTCCCTATTGCAAATGTAAAAATCAAACTTACCTATCTGGCACAATATCTGCTAGACTGTCCGGATCCATATCACTGAGGAGTTCCAAGTCGTGTCCTCCAAGAAGAGATATATGTGTAGGGTCCCCACGGAGCGAAGACACCAGTGGCTCCAGGGATTTGTGTCTTTGAACAATGTCTACAGTACCTCTGGAACTGCCTTCCTTGCTGTGATCCACGTCATCGACGACTATGTATCTGGATGGTGTTTTTAAGCTCCCCACAGCGACCCACTTCTGGTCTCCATGGAGCACCATCAAACTGGTATTCTTTTCCAGTGTGGCGAAGTATTCCTCATCATCGACTTCGGTACCTAGAACGAGGACAATTCGTTTTATTATACTATCACTGAAGACTTTCTTCAGATATAAACCAAACTATTAAAACAAAATCTAATTTATTTTCCAACGCTATTAAAACCCCTAACTCCTTGATCAGATTACTTGATCTGTCTCCCATTGTAAAACTGACTTCATTTTTCTCTAATGCAGAAAATAATAAAATTATCTTGATATTAGATAAAAAGGATGTTTATTATTAGATAAAAAGGATATTATAGCTCAATCAACCCCTTATTCCACAACACCCCATGAAGTTACAGGTTATTGCTCCACCCTTCTCCTACCCTCAACCCTTCCTCTATCCATACCAATTCCCACTATCTTTTCCAATCAACACCCCATTGCCTTCCTCTTCCTAAGTTTCCATCCCACTCAAAGTTAACTGATTAAAAAAAATTAATAAACTTTTTGAAATGGTCTACCATCTTGCTCCAGCACTATAGTCAAATCCGCGTCACTCGGCAACGAGAGTCTGCTCCTGGCAACATTGGTCAGGTCCTTAAGGGATGAAGCTGTGATGCCCTTCCGGCGTTCCCTGGCGTGGTCCACTATCTTGTAAGGATTGCCACCTCCCAAACTGACTTCCGTGCTCTCCGACATGATTCCTTCCCTGATCAATGGAGCCTCCCTTTAAGAAACAATTCGCTTGCAGCACTGCGATTTCGGCGAGGGGATCTTCGTGGTGTCGACGTATCACGTCGAACTCATTGATAAAACGGTTCACTTTGGCGGGGCAGTCGCAATGGCATGAAGGCGCGTCACTGCACACCGTTGCGAGCTTTTGGGCGGCGATTCCGCTGGGCTGATTGATAGAAGGCAGTGTTCAGAGAGATAATGCTAAGTGGCGGGTACCTCGCGGAAGTAGGGTAGGTTCGATGGACAGAGTCGAGGAAAGTCTGTCGGAAGCTCGATATACAAATCCGTCGCCAGCTACCGACCACCCAGCGCCGAGTGACTCAACCCAGTACTGGGTCAATGGTGCGACTACCCTCCTTATTTATATAGCCACGAGACACCCCTAACAGTCGGTACTCCCTCCCAACATGGCATCTAGACAAAAATCAATAGGCTACGAGTTTTGCGTTTTCGTTTTTTTAAGAGGGGTGGGGTTCGGTGTATGCAAATGAAATTGCAAATGCCTACCGAAATTTGGTTTAACGAGAATTATGTTTTTTTGGGAATGTGGAGGGAATCAATAAAGTAGAGCGTTTTGAATGCTGCGGTTTTTTCAATGGACTTGAAAAATGGCTTATCGTATGAGAATGATGCTGTAGATCGATTGTTTGATTGATATCGATTATTTGAAGATGGATAAGATCATCATGGTTCGGATGACTACAGTTTTCGGGATTTTTAATGAGGATAGAGTTGTCTGTGGGGAAATGGATTCACATTTCTTGGTTGTTAAATATTACATTTGATTTCCAAATTAAGGAAGTCAAAGAGCTTCTGAGAACTTTGAGATGTTAGTTATTAATGGGATATTAGATTGGTTCAAATGAAAATGATGAGATAAAAAATTGCTGCTGGTTAAAGGAATCGATGATTACATATTTGATTTTGCTCATTTCGAATTGAAAGGAAGACATTTATTACTCTGACGGGTTTTTAATTAATTGCCATATTGGATGTGTTGGATGAATTTGGTTGTCGAAGTTTTTATTGTTTGTTTTTGTATTTGTGATTGGTTTTAGGAAAGGCGTGACCTTATCTGGAGGTGAGGGCATGTATAAAAAGATATATTGAATAATAGCTACTTAATAATGCAATAAGTATTTCTAGTTCAAGTTCAAGTTGGAGAATTTTATTAATTGATCGAACATTCAGGAGATAATTGCACGTTAATGATGTCGGGTTATCAAGATGATCAATAAGATTCCTGGCACATGTGGAATGAATAATGTACTTGTTTATGGAGTATAATTATATCGGTAGGCAATGATGATTTTAATGCTGAATACAAATTCTTAAAGGGATTACAAATCATGTTATCGATTCAGTTTGTAATAATCGTAAAAGAAACAGAATTTTACGTTTCATATTTCTTGATATCAAAAGTACTATGTAAGTTTCGAGGAAACGAAAATTTAGAAAAGCGTTTAATTGTGATTAATTGAACGCTTGAGGGTGGAAAATAGGATTTCAGGTATTTATTGTATTAAATACAATTTATTTAAAATTATTTTTTTATTTTTAAAAATAAATTGTACAGTTTTAATTTATTTTGACGATATATTGACGATATTTTTGAAATATATTATGAATATATTTAAAAAATATCGTAACCTAAAAATCATGTTTTGAAAGAACTGATTTTCCTTTTCCCACGGATAAATTCTTGCTAGGACAATAGCATATTTTAAGAGTAAACCTATTTAAATTTAAAATTCTCTACAAGTAAAAAGTAATAAAAACCATATTTTTAAAAACTATATTTTAATAATTTTTTAAAAGTTAATGAATAAGTGTTGAATTTATTTATTCATAAATGTAACACAGAAATGATTATTAAATTATTGTTTGAAGCCATTTTTTAATCAAATTGCTTTTAATAAAATCTTTGTAAATGTAAGTTATGAGCAATTTTACCATTCAGTAATAAATTCTACTTCAGCGTGCAATGAGACTTTGAAAGTTTCATGATTATACAATTATTATAATTGAAAATTGTGAGTTCCTTGAATTATTAATTTTATCTTTAACTTATGTCATATTTTATCCAAAGGTTATACATGGCACGAAAACGTGTATAACCAGTCACAAAAACAGTCGCACTTATGATGAAAAATGTAAATGCGACTTGACAATTTCAAGAACTTTACATCCCCTAAGGAGACATGTACGAAGATACTCCGAAGACCATTGATTTTCCGGAGATATCGCATGTAACATTTATTATTGTTCAAACGAAAATCGTTAGGATATTCAATGGAGCCAATGTATATTTTTAAACAATTTTTTTTAATTCCACGTCAAACATTGAACATTTTTGCAAAACATCTTATATTATATTCAAGTAGTATTGAAAATTACTGTTAGGAACTCTTACGCTGTTATATGAGAAAATAGAATTGATCATAAGTGGCAACAAATCTGCAAAATTCTAGTAATTACTATATCGTAATTAAGCTTCAAGTATTTTTCGTTGAAATATTCCGAATATTTAGTTTTATATTCCGAAGGGAGGTGATACAACTTAAACATTCCTCATTCTTTATTGAATATTTGTTTTTAATTTCTTATTCTATACACTCGTATTAATTACAGTGCAATATTCAACGTAATTTAATTATTCTCTTAATTAATTATTGAATCAGTATATCATATCGCAAATTTGGTGTGGAATAAATAAGTTCCATCGATAACAATATTTATAAAATAATATTAAATTCGTTAAAGAAATTAATATTATTTTATAGATATTTCTTGGTAATAATTAGGCCTCCCCCCAAATTGGAGCAAGTTCATAATTTCCATTGTGCCTAATTTTGAAATGCATAAAATAACAAATATGTAACGTTTTTATTATCAATTACTCGCAGGTTTGACTAAAAAAACATTTTTGTCTAAATTTTGCAACGCATGGAGTTAAATTTGCCGTAGTAATTGCCATAGTAGTTTATTATAGGATATATAATATATATACAAAAATCGCAAAAAAACAATAAAGAATTATGAAATGAAACAGGTTATGTTTATGCAGAAATGTCAAATTCTTTTTAGATCATATTAACGTTATTTATTTGTTACATACCATGTGGTTTAAAAACAATGATTTTATCCCATGAATTCATTATTAATAATGAATAAAATATAAAATGGTCAACTTACGTCAATGCTACATTCAGGTATCAATCGACATGAATCGCTGTTGCCGTTTCGCGTTCCTTTCCACAGAATATAACTGATGACTTCAAGATGCTGTCTTTGTTCGTGTCTCCCTCTATCCAGGAACATTACTGAAATCCTACAAATTTAATTTTAAAGCCTAATTAAATTATAATACTTACGCTGAAATATCTTCCTGTGCCCTAAACATATAATTATAAAAGAATATGTATAATTAATAATTAAATGATCACGTTTTAAATATACATAAAGAAAATTTGTCTACTTTAATTTATATTATATTAAATATTATACACATTTGAAAATTAAAATTTACCAACCATTACTAAAAAATGTTAAAAAAGCGTAGTTATTATTGAACGAAGAGGGAAGCGAAATACAATTTTTGACGGTTCTTTTTAGTTAATTGCCTTAATTATTTCATAATTGAAGAAAACGATGCTAAAATTTATCATTAAATTTACCAGGCATTCTAAAGGATTAAAAACAATTTTGATTAAACTGCTCTATTAAATTAAATTTTTAAGATATTTCTGAGAAAAAATCCTTCAAAAAACTGGCCCCCAACCACAAATTCAAGTTAAACATATCCCAATTGTAATATATTAGTTATTTTGCATTACTAGAAAAATGCACCTTTCTAAAACTGCCCTAGGGCGGTAAGTTGCATTTTCCGCCCAGCGTTCCATAAACTTCAATTTGATTACATGAAATCGTTTGGAATCATTAGAAATCTCAAAATAAGGCTGTTTCGATCATGAATTTAATAATATAGAGATATTTTGAACATTACATAAACTTGTCGATATTCATAATTTCATTACTTACATTTGTCTTACCTAAAGTGGTTAATTGCGGAAATCCAAAAAATGTCGCCACATTCTAAAAATTTGCTTCCCAAAAAACATTGATAACTCATCTACATCAAAATAAGTCTCCCGAAAACCTATTGCCAAGTTAGCATAGTGTATTATTGAACAAATATGTTAATTATATGAAATACATAAATCTAAAGTGCTGTAGTATGCCTAAATTTAACCCAAGGAGAATAGAGTGTTTAGTTTAAAGTTAGCACAGAGCCAGCTCGGTTCAGCGTCTCGGGCGAGCTCGAACTCCGATCGAATGTTACAATAAATCAAGATCATTCCGTGAAAATGACTTCGACGAGTGCGAGCAAAAGTTCCGATGACAGTCGGACGTGGGAATTGGCCGAAAGGTGCTTATTGCCCGTCGCATTTTCCCACGCGATCGCAGCCATTCTTGCCACCTTCCTTAACGTACTCGGCATCTCGCAAATATCAAGCTTTGTGCTATTTTTCTTATTCCTTACTGTTTCCGTTGGGTCCACCTTGTTTTATCATAATCTCAAGGTAATCTTAAACAAATGCTTTCGTTTTTTTATTTAATAACAAGTAACAACGTTATTGTGAGCGCCGACTCTTTAGCCGGGCATATTAATTCTCTTCTAGTAAAAATAGAAATATATTGCTGTGCAATGGAGATCTGTTCCTAACATATTACCATGATGGTATCGATATATTCCTAAAAATGCTGAAAATATTATTTTAAAGTGTTTATAATATGTTGTTAATTAATTAGATATTCCCAGCATATACTGAAAGAAGATTGAAGATAATATTAATATATCTTTCTATCTAAGAAGATGGAAATTAACGTTATCATAGACATAACGAGGATTTTAAAGAAATATTAACATAGGATTAATGTTAACATGTATAGGATTAATATTAGCATGCTTTACAATCTAAGAATTGCACAGGACAGCATTTAAGCTATTTAAAAATAACTCGGCAAAAATTTTAATTTTTGCTTCCAAGGTTTCTAATTTTTGTCAGCCAAGGTTTCTTCCAATTTTGTTACTAACCCTGGTTCAACGATTATACAGATTTACAAAGAAAAAAATGTATTTTAGTTACTGCAACAGGAAATGCATAGATGGTGCATGGAATTATGTATATTATTTGTCTATAAATTTCTCTGAAATAATGTTTCTGAGAGATTTGTAAATGAAAACATAGGTAATTCAAAGTACTATGTATGTACCTTCAGTCGATTTCCTGTTGCAATCCATATAAAGAAAGTTTCTTTTATAAATCTTTATAATAGTTAAACCAGAGAATTCGGAATTTGGATTTTCTGGACACATTATTCCTAATGTTAGTATATACCGTGAAATACCAATCCATCATAAAGAGCCAGTAAAAACTTAGTATTATCACGAGTGTATTTTAACTTATACATTTTTATTTTTTTTTTATTCATATTTTGACCAATTTTTAATATTGAAAATAAAAATTATTCAAATTCAATAGTAACATATATAATTAATTCTTGAATTGTACCATTTTTATTATTAAACCATATTTGTCTGAAAAATCCTGTGTTTCAGGTAACGACGGAAGGAAAAACAGTGCTTATAACTGGCTGTGAATCAAGAGTTGGCTTTGCGTTAGCCAAAAAATTGGACGAACTGGTATAAAATTGTGAATTATAATTAACGACTAGTTGAACTTATTTATAGAACAATTGATTGTTTTGAAAGGGATTCATCGTATTTGCCTGCTTTTCAAACATTACCGATCAGGATGAGGCAGTGCAAAATTTGAAGAAGGAGACCTCTAGTAGGTTGCATACGTTGCAACTTGATGCTACAAGTGAACATGATATACACTCAAGTTTTCTTTATGTTAATGAACAACTGCCTGATGGAACGCCAGGTATTATCAAGGAGATATTGAACATAACTGCTAAGTCTGGATGTCTTTAGCCTTATTTTGCTTAAAATTCTTAGAAATATATTTCCGATACTACACAGTAAAAAATCGCAGTGAATGGGAGTGAAATATTCTCTCAATATTGAGTTCCAGCACGTCCAATCTTTAACGGTGTGAAAAATGGCTTGGAGTTAGATTTGAGAGTTGAATAGCCTCAAACTCCGTGCTTTTTTACTATGTAGAATTTAGTAAACATTGTATGGCTGAATAGCTATAAAGTTAAAATTTGGCCTATTTGAACATTTATAGTTAAAAATATCCGACTCGCATCGAATGCTCAATTTTTGAACATTATTGATAAGTAAATAATCAATTCCTTCCAGTAAATACGAAAAATACTTTTTTCACAATATTTTAATTTTAACTACTGTCCATTTTACATTGTAATAATGTAATTTACTATTTAGGTTTATGGGGGTTAGTCCATGCAGCAGCTTGGGTAACTCTAGGGGAATGCGAATGGGTGCCACCGTCAATTCTAAAACGAAGCGTAGACGTCAATTTTGTCGGTGTGACACGTTTAACTCAAGTAAGTACCGATTCTCCAGATATATCAGTTAAATCTCGTTGTGTACTCCAAAAGAAATGTTATATTAAAATTTACTGTAAATCTAGGTAACATACAACATAATTTTTCAGGGTATATTTTCCTGAATTAATTATCGAATGGTAAATTAAGATAAATTTTAACAATTCAAAGTGAAAATGCTAATTTATTTATCTTGTTTCCAGGTGTTCTTACCATTAATCAGACGATCGAAAGGTCGAGTGATACTAGTCAGCAGTTTGTTAGCTCGCTTACCGAGTCCTGTTAGAGGCATTTACTGCGCAGTCAAGGTAAATTAATTGTGTCAAATATTAGTACATAGTTGACACGTATTAAACAAATATTATATATCAAAAGCCCCATTTTGTTGACATTTCCGAAGTTTATTACAAAATGTCTGGAAATGTTTTAATTTAATGAAACTATCAATGTTTGCTTCATCTCAAGATGAAAATCACGTTTTTAAAATTACAATTCTCCTAAAAAGATTATAATTTTTCGGTAATATAATTTCAAAGTATATTATGGAAAAATTTATTTTAATATAGATAAATTTTGACGCAATTACATAAAATCTAGAAGAAGCCCCAAAATAAATATAAATGATCTTATTTTTTTAGGCTGCAACAGAAGCATGGGGTACCTGTCTTAGATTAGAAATGCAAAGATGGGGAGTGGATGTGATAATTGTTGAAATTGGAGAGTATGTATCGGGAAACGCGTGGATGAAGGACAACAGTTTATTGCTGGAACAAGCACGAGAAATGTGGGCCCAGTTAGATCCGAAAACTCGTAAGGAATATGGACAAGAATTGTTTCAGAAGGAAATGTTAGCTTTGGAAAAATATACTCAAGGACCGGAAGCGGATTTAACGTACGTTACGAGGGCGCTGATTGACGGAATTACGAAAACTTTCCCCCTGAGAAAATATATTCCTGTATCGCACAAGGAAAGAATACAAGTTTTGCTCAACGACCATTTGCCGAGATCAATTTATGAAATTGTATACATGTTCGGCAGTGAAAAACCGTGAAAGAGTCGATTTGTCACCTCAAAATTCGTTCAAATAAATAATTGTTATAAAATCATGGACAACTTGTACAGACTTCTCATTTATAAACATTTTCTGAAAATAAGTATTAATATGAGATTATTCATATGATTGTGCATCATTTGAATGTGATTCTTTAATAGACTGTATTTAATTAATGGACTGCAGATAATATGCAATTTTTTAATTTTAAGCATAAAGGAGTCCAGGTTTCATTGAAAGGTTGCTTTTTAGTTGGAGCAGCGATTTCTAATTATATACTGAAATATGTAAATTTGCATACAAAATTATGCAAAAATGTAATCAGCTTTTTCACAAATGGTAGACATTTGAATATAAAAGGTCCAGATTTCGTTGAAAAGTTGTCCTTTAGTTGAAATTATTATTATATGTAATGATATACGAAAATATGGACATTTTCTTGCAAATAATGTTAAAAATATGCAAAACAGACGCAGATGCAAAAAAACGTCTATAATAAATTTAACAATATATTTTGTTCAATTAAAAACACTGTATTTGCATATAATCCGCTGTCTATTAATTATTATACAATTTCATACTTACATATTTTGAATGTTGGGCAATGATCGATCTCAAAAAGCTAATACGATTAAAAATGAAATAATATCGGGAAATCTGAACATTTGGAATATCGTGCGAATTTGGACAATTAAACAAATTGGCTACATTGGGAGATCTGGGTATAATCAGACTATTCTGGGAAGATGACCTTCGATACAGAGCACGTGTACGTTCAAACCCTAGTTTGACCGCATCGAACTCAAATTAAACCAAAGTTGGATAAAATTGTACAAGATCGGTCCCTTTACAAGCGACAGTAAAATAATTTGATTTGTTCTCTCAATTAGGGGAATGATTCAGTTATAACGAGATAAGTTTTGAGTCGAGTTTTACTTTAGTTTCAAAATAATGTTAGTATTAGTTTCAATATACGGCCTAACATGCAACATTTGTATGGATAGCTAAATAAAAACTATCTATTTCAAGAGTGGTAATTTTGAAAATAATTATTTGCGTTAATTAGTTTAGCAAATTTGATAACAGCATGATTTTTTTTGTAAAATAAAAACGCCAAAAAACTTAAAACAAGTAAAAACTTTAATTTAAGTTTGATTTATTGCAATGAAACAAACGTAAATGTCGGTATATGAAAATATTGGTTAAATTACAAAAAAATGTGTTAAATTTATTGGCTTTTTTCTTCTAGTCTGATTAAAGCGTTTTTATTATTTTTTTAAACTTATTGATACAATAAATCATAATTTTCTTAATCTAAAAATGATTCACCAACTTTACAAAATACTTTTAAATATAACTTTTAATAGAAGAAAAAATAAAAAATCCTTAGGGTAATACATATTTTCCATCTTT
>JABFPB010008108.1:0-10425 GCA_022817645.1 Ceratoteleas bidentatus | reverse complement strand
AATATTTATTTTCATGATAGATTTATATGATTTCTTTTGGATAATTCTTATTAGCCCATGTCATCGTCATAGGTAATTAACAAGATTCAATAGAAGTTTAATACTGTGAATCAGTTTCAGACAATTCTACGACAGAAAACTCGATGTGGCAGAGACCGTTTAGAATAGTGATAGAATTTTTATGGAGAAAAGGTAAATGATTTGGTTAGATTTACTGAAATGTGGTTGTTGAGGTTTGTCTTTAACGTTATCGATAAATGTAAAAGTTCTTGTAAAAGATTGTTCAAATTGTTGCAGAGTTTTTGCGGTCGAATTTATTTTAGGCTTTAATTGTCTTTTGAGGATTTGTTGATGTGATTTAAAAAGGCTATTTTCATATTTTCATGTTGAATTTCAGAAATATTTTTACGTAACTGTTGGATAAATATAACGGATGCAAATATTCCATCCGTTTTATTCGCTTGACTAAATATTTCTATGTAATATCGTATCAGAGAAATATTTCTTAATGCACTTCAGAAAGTGGTATCGTAAATAACATTTTTATTAGAAGAAATCAAGTGTTTTCTTCTGAACTGTAAAGGCACTAGAAAGATTTCATGAACTTCTGGGAATAGTGAATTCGATGAGTTTACTTTATGGTAGTTTCAGAGAACTATCGACATCTAAGACAGAAATTATCATAATATATTGTAATAAAACTATCGTAATATGAAATTGAAGATACTTTTACATTTACCAAAACTAGCAGAAATACCATCTGTATAATACTTTCTAACCACCCCTCACAAAAATACGCGAATAAAAAATTCTTGTAAAATTTTGATTAGTGATTGATCATTCCGACAATAATATCATTTTCGATCAAAAGAATATCATTTTCAATCAATCAGTTCATTTATGATCGTGAACTGATCGTGATTTGATAATCGAAATTAAATTTGAACGATTTAAACACAATTTTATCTTTCACGACTAGTTTACAACCAAAAATGATCAAACTTTGAATGAAAACGGTTTCATTAAAGAGATGTTCATCCATTGATCAAAATTTGACAAAATTTGACATATTTCCATAGTTCTTACCTACTAATCTTCCAACTGTAATGCCAGCGTCCATTTCAAATACAAATCTTTCGTCCATCCTATCGTTCCCTGAAAATGCATTAATCTCCCGAAAAAGCGGACCGGCGCCTCATCCCTGTCACCGCATTGACCCGCTAATTACGCCATCACACCCCCCATTGACCGCGGATTAATAACCCCTTATCACGGCCCGCGCGCGAATTACTTCGGCCGATTTATTTCTAATTACGTCGGATAATTGAAGCTAATTTCGCGGGGCACAATGGCCACGCACTCGCGTTGGATTATCTCGCCGCGATCGAACGCCACGCAATTTCGCGGCGCATAATCCGATGCGCGCCGCGTGCCATTAATTCGCCGCGGCGCGGTGTCTTGGCCGTCACGGCGATCGCGTTCATTAATGTCGCGCGGCTTAATGGGCCACGACGCCAGACGCTTTTCAGCCTCGAAAAATCGTCCGCGGGAAAATGCCGTCTCCGACAAAACCGCTCCTTTCACGGACCCGCTTTTCCGGCGTATCGCTTCATTAGGCGGCTTTTGTTCCGGCTAATTAATGGGAATCGCGCGCGGCTCATTAAAAATGCATAAAACGCGCGGCAATTTGCGTGATGCACGCGTGACGTCACGTCAGGTTTACGCGCGCGTCGTCGTCCAAGTTTGCGCGAAACTGCGACCGTCTGCTCGGGCTAATTCGCCGCGCGAAATTACGGCAGCGGCGCGAACTTTGCGCGGCGCCGCTTGCGCGCGCCATAACGTTTTATCTGCCGTTCGAAGGGGGCGCTGTTTTAATTCGCTACGTAACTCGGGGCTCGTTTGTCGAGTTTGTTTGACGGGCGAATTCGTTAGGCGCGATTTGCAAGACGTTCGACGATTTTTATGGGTTTTGAAGTGTCTCGAGCAGATTCGCACGGTGTAGCTTGAGATTCAGAGGGTTGGTGGATGTTAAACTTTACGCTGTTGAGTGAAATTTAGCCGTCTCAGTTGTGGCTTTGTTGTAAAATACGTGAAAATGAAATATCAAGGAATGATTAAGCGTTCGTAAATTCATGAGAATGTTTACAGTTTATAAAAGTATATTGAGTATGAACAACAATTGTAAAACAAAGATAGTTCAATATACTCACGGAATCAGCTGACTATAGATAAATATAAACATTTTTAAATCTAGAGATAATTTCTATTAAAATAACGAATTTGTTAAACTTATTATTTTATTTGTAATAATAGTTATAAAATCCTTTTGAAGATGGCTTAACTACAGGATTTATTTCAAATAAAATTTTAATTGTTAATTCATTATTATTCAAATGACAAATTATTTGTATGTGTAATGAATGCAACCAAAGGGACTGCATCTTGATATTGTTACAAACAAAATACCGCGTTAAATAGTAAAATGAAACTATGCTTTGTTCTCATTTTATTGAAAACGTGAGTGATAAGGAAAGAATGTGTTTTGTTTTCACGTAAGCAATCAACTCGGAACCCATTCTAGATTCACAATAGTCGTGCTGGTTTACAAAGCATGGTATTATACAGGAAATTATACATATGTTTAGCCACACTTCAGAACTATTAGATTTGATTGAAAAAGACTATCTTTTTTAACAAGAACTCTTTGTTTTAATACATATGCTATTTCGTACAAAATAAAACTTGTACAATTAAAAGTATGCTTTTCCACCGACAAAGAATGTCCTTTTTACCAAAAAAGGATATTTGTTTTACTGTTTTGCATTAAAATTATCTTTCTTTTTCTGTTAAACGATTACCCATTTTAAATGAACAAGAATAATCTCAAAATATAATCCAAATAATATATATTTCAGTGAAAAAGGATGTTACGTTCACGTTTGAAAAAATTCATGTTAAATTTTGGACATATATCACAAAGTAAAATCTTTTTGTGATATAGTTAAAACGAATTTTGCTTTATTTTAAAAGGCTTCTATTTCGATCAAAAAACATTTCCAATAGTGCTCACACGTTTATTTTTATCAGCTTAATTTCTGCTTAACTCATTTTTTTGCTTGCATTTACTTGTAGATTTACACAAACGTACTTTTTTCCGACTAATTTAATGAAAATACGTGTGTTTAAAGAAGAAAATGAATAATTAAATTTAAAATGTATCACTGATCATGTAAATACATTAAAAGAATTGATTTAATCAGTACTGACAACGACATCCGAACACATTTTAAAAACCTGTAAATAGTCGAATAATGTTCTCCGCCTCGTTAACTTTTTTGTTGTTCTTCCGGTACTTTCCTACTTTAAAACATAAAATTCGATCGAAACGCCCAACTCGCAATTCGCGCAGCGAGCCCACGAATTCTCGAGGTATACGTGTTCCGCGCGCATGCATCAACTTTATGAACCGTAAGTATTTCGCGCGGCGCCCGTTGTTCTTTTGTTATACAATGAATGCGCTGTTGTACAACCTTCAATTTATTATAAAACGCTCCCGCGGCCGTTTCGCGGGATAAAAGGAAGCGCGGATTAACGAGCAGCATTGCGCGGCGCGCAAAAAAGCGGCGCGAAAAAAGTGCGCGGCAAAAACCGCGGCCGCCGAAATAACGCGAAATTGATCGCTCTCATTCGATAAGCGGTTGCTGATTACGGAATTAGTGGGACGCGTTCGGCAGCGCAAACCGGTTCGCCGATTTTTCCGTCCACCAACGGCGGCGCTGTAAATTGACGCAAACGCGCGTAAACTAAATAGCAAATGTTTAATAAACGCGGCGCAAGTTGCGCCGAGCGCGAGTTATGGCGAATCCGCGAATCTCGTTCGCGGACCGTTCTTAATTGAGAGCACTAACGACGTGGCATACACGCGCGGCAAACTTGACGCAATTGGCCTGGCTGTCGACGAGCGTTATTCAGTCGATACCTTTGCTCGCGCTTGGCAAAAGTTACGACCGACGTACGGGCGAAAAAATTATTATTTCATCGCGAAACGACGAAACAAATAATCGTAAATTTTCGCGGGTTTACGATTCGAAATGCCCGGATGTGTGGGGAAAAGTTTAAGTAATTATAGAACAGTAGGAAGTAGTCAAAAGTGTTGTTGAAATAGAAATGATGACAGAGAATGATTTTTAAAGGGACGGATTTGTGACAAATGGTCGAAATTGAATGTCTTCGTAGAAAAATGGTGATAACTTTTGTCTGACACGATATCAGATGATTGTTCTTTATTATACGTTGAATAGTTTGAAGTTCATGTAAATTGGTTGAAAAACGCGGTACTAAACAGTTTCAAGATACCTCTATTTTCAATGTTACTATCGATTTCATAAAAAAATAATGACATTTTGGGAAATAGATTGCTTGTATCAATCGAAAGGAATAACATGCAAAATGCTTCAGTATTACAGGTTTTTGTAATTTCAGAGAAGTGCTTTTAAACAAAAAGTATTTTTTAACTATATCTTTTTTCTTGAATCCTTGAAATGAGCTCATAGAATGAATTTACATCAAAGGGTACGCAATTTAATTAGCACTGGTTATTGGGCATAATTAATTGGACACAGGTTCATTTATTGCGAATTTGTTTCATCTAACCATTTCATCTACTGGATGCAGCGTTTTTGAGAGGCTGCGTTCTTTTTTGTGTTTTAGCTAATTTGTAAATATTTGTAACAGCATCAAACACATTTGTCGACAACTTTTTGTGAACAAATGAGAACAAATTGAGAATAAATTTACCTAAACTGTCGTTAAAGCGAAACCAAAAGACTTAGACAAATGGAAGTCAAGTAAATTATACATGCAATTCTGTAGAAAAGCGAATAAATGTGAAATAGTAATAATGAGTCAATGAATACATAAACTAATTCTTGTACTAATAATGTTGTTTTATCCTAAGCAATATTTTTAATCAATAGAATTTAATTTTCTAACAAGTTATCATGCGTTTCACCAGAATTTCTGCCAATATAGGGATCAAAAGTAAAATCTGAATTAAAATTTAAAACAACTCCTAGAATTATCTACATAGTCTAATTGCACCCTTCCAAATCAATTCATTCTATGAAGCTAATTTCAAGGGTTCCTCGTGCCCTTAAACAGAATATTTGTTTCAGTGCAAAAACGTCTGAAAGGCAAATTCGAAAAAGTATTTCATTTCGAAAAGATGGTTCAAAGGTGTTCGATCGAGTGTCATTACATGGACTGCGCGCACTTTCGAGCGAACTTTCGCGTCGCCTTTGTTTCGTTTGTTCGTTTTGTTGTTCGACAAAAACAGCGTAACGGAAACGGTTTCAAAAGGTCGTTGCGGCAAAAAGCGCCGTTTGCCGAAACCGCATGTGCCCAAGTCATTTGCGCGTCGTCGCTTCGATTATGCGAGCCCGTGCTGTTTCGCGTGGCAACGGAATCGCACGAGAAACGCTCGTCCCTGCGATTTATTTATAAGAAAACGACGAGTGGGCGACAATTAATTGCGGCGCAATTAATTGCGCTGCAATTCGGACCGTTATTTCCGCGGCGCAGTTAATACCAATTGTTTGACAAATCTGCATTAATCGTTGCAATCGTCTATTTCCGTCGTTCGGCCGTGCGGCGCAAACTGGGAACGAAAAACCGTCCATTTTTAATCCACGGCTTTTTGTCAAGTATTTCGAAATGCCATCCAAATTCATTGACTAATTTTAATTGATGGATCTTTGAGGTGAAAAGTTGGCATGAAAGTGTCATTTTTTACGACTCCCAGTCGCCACGTTCGATTGGCTGCAATTGTGTTTCAATATTGCACTTTTCGGTCGTGCATCGTTGCCAAATTGTTGACGTGAATCCCCGCATCCGGCGAGTCCAAGTTAATGGAGACAAAACTCGCAATACGGTTAATCGTGCAAGTTTGCCTCGCCGTGATTGATAACTGCCAATGCGCCAGCTTCCACGGGATGTAGATGCGCCGACAAGGCGAAATGTTCGGGCGTAATCTCGGTCCGCATCGTGCACTGTGCACTTGCGGCCATTTCTCTCTCGCTCGGCCGAGGGAGAATGCGCGCTTTTGCGCGTGTTTCTGTGCGATTATTCGCGTACGTGTAAATGGGACGCTGCAGCGCTCGCCGGTCAGCCCGGCGGATACACTATTTCCGCGTTTTCGTTGATGAAATACCGAAAGCCCGACGTGCCCGATTATATCCGACAACGCCGCGACTCGTCTAATCAGGAAGGACGCAAAAGTCGCCTCTTCCTTCGCCGTTACAATGCGCCAGACCGGCCGCTACATGGCCAGTTTTGCTCGGCGCACATGTCGCGAAACGACGCGCCTTTGTCATTTTGACCTCGTTGGACGAAAAATTCCGGGATTACGGGGTTGAGGCTCTTGCGCGTTTTTTTGTTAGGGGTTGAATAATGGAAAGAGGGTGGAGGAGATATTGCGGTTTTATGATAATTGATTGGGTGGGAGAAGGGGGTATGAAATGTAGGAATTTTGAACCGTGTGAAAGTGGAATTTTGAGGGAAAAATGTGGGTTTCAAATCAGACCTTGGAAATCTATTGGAAGAAAAGTGAAATCCGTTTTTGTGTTATTCAATATTTTTGGTGAAAAATGGTAGGTATCTGAAAGAGGGGTGAACTATAAAATAAAAAAAGAAATTTTGCGAAGGTCAAACGTTTGATTGCATAGATAGTTATTTTGTTTGTTTCATAATTTTCAGTCTATCTGGATAAATAGACGGAAGCGTAAAAAACAGTTAAAATTTCCATTTGAAACTAACCAGTCAATAATCTAGACTTCCGTCACTTTGTCCCAGAGTTCCCTTAATTTGCGCTCCCCATTTTTTTGACAAATTCCTACAACTCTCCCAACTGATGGATGCGCGGCAATCTATCACCACTTTTCACCAAATAAAATGCTCTCTAAACGGACTTTTTCAAGCAGAACCTAATCCTAATTATCTTTCCCTTCCAAAAATATAGCCCGTCCACACATCTACATAATTCTCTCCAAATCGCTTTTAATCACTCTGCACTGTCAAATGTCACTCTTTCACTCTTTCCCCCTGACATCAAAATGTCTTGCTGGAATTCTTCAGAACCCAACTGAATAAAGCAACAATCGGAGAAATAATTCACACGTCGCTCGTGGCAGAAAAACGAACGACCGGATGGTTTATGCAAGGTTCGGGGGTATGCGTCGTGATTGCCGATCGGCGTCGCGAGAGTGCGCTGCATAATGGATCGCGTGATAACTGCGCGCCGGCGATTGGAAGAAACGGCCGGCGAGCGCAATTTCCGCGACAATATCGAAACGGGCCGCCTCGGCGTTAATTGCGCCCAATTGCGACGATAATTGTCGCGCCGTTAGCGCGTTGCCGCGATTTGCGAGGCGCGTTACTGCCCCGATAACTGGACGTCACCTTTAAACCCGCGCGAGATAACGTTTTTGAGTTACAGCCGTGCGAATTTCGCGCAAACAAACGCGACGCGCCGTTTTTTGCCGTTCCATAAATTAATTCCCGAAAAGTCGCCGTAAATTTTCATAAATTTCATCGCGCGCGCGAGCCGTTTGATTGATGCGCGAAAAAAGGCGGCGCGCAAATGTCCATGCAGATAGATTTCCGAGTGAGTAAAGAACAATAATGGAATACAAATGTAGGTTGCATTTTGCCGGGCGCCGCTGCGAAATCGGCGCGTATTATTCCCCTTTTCATATCGCTATTTATAAAGCGCATTCGACGAGGCGAGACTGTACCAACAAAGGCCCTGATGGACTCTAACTGCACTTCTGGACGCGTACGCGCGCCATCAAGTAGATTTACGAACTCGATTTCGCGCCGCTTTTCGCGCCCTTACGCCGCCGGTTTTTCATATTCCGCCGATTGTTCGGCCGGCTGCCGGTTTTCCCGCGATTTTCCGAGCGGGAAATGACGGGACGCGACGGGCTAACGTCGTTATCCGCGCGTCTTTGATACATAATCGCGATCGCGGTGGGTAATTGAATTCCGGGGTAATGGTGAGCGCCGTTAATTCAGTTGACTCCGAGATCCGGCGAACAAGCGGCCTTCTTTTGTTCTTTTGGCCAAAGGCTTCGATTAATGCGCGCTAAGTGCGCGAAAGTAGTTGCGGGAACACGGAAAAGAGGAGTTTTCGAGCGTTTTACACAAAGGTGGAGGTCGTTTGTGTGAAATAGTTGGGGAGTAATCGGTGGATTTGAATTATCGAGTTTTAATTGGTGGAATTGAGTTTGAATCTTTTGGTTCGGAAATGTAATTTGTACGCTGATGAGATCAATTCGAGGGTGGGTTGTGTTATAAAACGTTTTTGTTTGCCGCATTGTTTTGTTGGAGCGAAATTTTTCGAGGGGTTTAGAGTTATTAATTAAGACTCAGTTTATAGAAGTGCATTTTGTTGCTGATTATTTATTGCTTGGAAGAATGCTTCGCTTAATTAGCGAGAGGTTTCTACATATTCTCTTGTATATTAAGTTCAGATCTGAAGAGGTGGATAGCTCCAAATATTTTTTACTTCTGTATTTTGAAGATGTTTTATATATTTGAAATTTAGCTACTTTGAAGTCGTTTAAAGTAGTGCTTTTAATACTACTTTCTCACCGTTTTGAGTTTGGGATTACTCGATTTCATCCATCAAACATCAGAATGTTTTAAAAATAAAGACGTCAGTTTTTAACTTGAATTGTGATATCCCATTACTATTTATCATTTCAAACAGAATAAACGCGATTTCACGGAAGGTACTTATAGTCTTAAGCTGATAATCCTCACTTAATTTTGCACTCCATGTCGTGATTAATATTCACATCGTTACGGAGTGATATTTCACACCAAAATCATTTACACCTTACACCTTACACTAAACTCTGAACTTCATTAATTACATCATCGTCACCGCGTTGCAACATTAATGTAATACTACCGTTAAAGTATTTTATTCTATTATTTTAATTTGTTAAAATTCTCCACTATTTAAACCTCAAAAATACTCTCCATAACCAGCCTAAAAATATTCAAAGACAAACACCGATACCTTTGCACAAAATAAATCTGGACAACATTTATTTTATTCAGAAAAGTAAATATGACAGAATTGTTATTTTTTAATTAATGCTCACTTAATACTCAAATAAAATACTCAAATGTTACACTGGTTTGGTTCAAACCCCTATGAGCGAATAATATTTAATAATATTCTTGAATATTACAACTTTGTAGAAATATGATCAGAATACTATTTAATATTATTCGCCCATAGAGGGGTCACGATGCGTTTACTGTTTGGAATAGTAAAATTCATATTAAGTTTATGAAATCCAAGTAGAACATTTTTCTATTCAGAGTATTAAGAAAATTAATTCTTTTAAGTCATGTACATACTGTACCCGCATCAATACGGCCCATACAGTGTATCCAAAAGAAGTAAACCTTTGCTACAACTTTTTTCATGTACGTTCCCGGGACGAACTTCTCGTCCGTCTACTCAATTCTTCAACCTCCAAACCCCTTCTCCAAATTCGCCATTCCTTCAAGTGTTACACCGTAACCCACATGACATAAATCTCGCACGAACGCGACACGCGAGATAATGAAGATAGGACGAGATTGAGCGTGGAGCCGGTGATTTTTAAGTGGCGCCGCTTCGGCAACTCTGGCTCACGAGTCGCGCGCGCGTGTCATTAATACGAGATAAATAGACTGAGCCAGCTATCGTGTAACGCGAGTTGAAAGGCCACGCGAAATCGGAGAGCCTCGGTGGCAGCTGTCCGCTCGATGTTCGCGCACATGCAGCGCGCCAACCGCCGGACAAGATTTGCGCAATCCACGAAGAGTGCAGATGGCGACAGGTATTATGTCGCGTCCGATAACGCCGAAACAGGTTCCGATCCGGCGACAAGTGCGAACAGGGAGAGCCGAATTGGGGCACCGTTTCGACGCGAGGCATAATTTATCGTGCTTTTTCGGAATTTCGATTTCGCCGCGACGAAATTTGTCGAGCCGGATTATTCTCGACGTGGGGTTTCAATAATTTCGAGTCCGACGGCGGGAAGCCATATTTTCACGGCACTGTCAAAATATTTAGCCGGAGCGGGCGAAATTTAATTTGATGACGGGAAATGATTTCTTGGTCGACGGGTTTTGGGAGCAAGTGTTCCTTAGGTTAAATTTTTAATTTTCTGCAATGTCTTTTCAGGAGTGCGAGAAAGCGAATTTCTTTATCATTTACAGGGTAAGGTTTATTTTATTGGGTGATGATTTGTACGAGGCGTTGGTAGATCATGTTTGGTTTGTACATGTTTTATTTATTTTTCTCTGAATTATTGAAGAAATAAATTAACCCTCACTGAAGAATATGTATGAAGTAAATCGTTTATG
>JABFPB010008107.1:0-10422 GCA_022817645.1 Ceratoteleas bidentatus | reverse complement strand
CGAACCATCTGATTGGTTGGCGATGATGCGATGAGAAGAAACTGACCAAAATAAAATGACAGAAAGATAATAAATTAATTAATAATAAATTACAGCAGAATATAGGATTAAAATCGATAAAAAACAATGTTAATGTACAGAATAATATTCATCAGGTTGTAATAAAGACAATTTTTAGGTAAAGGTCATATCAATTACGTCATGTTCAAAACTGCTTGAAAACATATATATTAGCGTAATGAGACTTCGTTAGTGCCGCCGGTTTCTGCTTATCTTGGCGTCGACAACTAACGCCTGCCTTGATATAGAATGAAATGTTACGTTTCCAACTTTACATTTTTTGCCGCGGTATGGTAAATAACACAACAATTTGAGAACTGCCGTACCGACGCGAGATCAAACTAGTTCCTAGTTGATTTATAAGGGTTGAGAAGTGGCGCGGCGAGCGAGTTTGCTCTTTTTGGATGTAGGGACGCGAGATTGAGAACGAGTCTACCCGTTTGAGCCCTATACAAGGGCGAGCTCAACCGAGGAGAGTCACTGTTCCAGCAGCGGCCGAATAGGCACTAAAAGTCTGAAAGAGGACTGGAGCCGAGTGAGCGAGAGAGGGTGAGTGTGTGCGACTGAAAGAGGTCGGTGGTGAGCGACTGAAAGAGGTCGGTAGTGAGCGTCTGAAAGTGGTCGATGAGAGAGGGACTGAAAGAGGTTCATATATAGTGTGTCTCCTTTTTGTTTAACGTCGGGAACCCAGTTATTTTTTTTTTTTTTTGAGATTATCTTGTAAAATTTATGTTTCAGATAAATAAAGTGAAAGAAAAAAGAGAATAAAATGAATTTTATTGTTTACGTTCCTTTCCCAGTAGCTGATTATGTTATTTTTTGAAGGTAAGGAAAAGTCGAACGTAACAATTTGGCGCCCAACGTGGGGCCCGACGTTGCAAAAGAGAGACACACAGGTGAAAAAAGGTTTGCTTAAAAACGAAAAAGTCACCTAGAAAAAGCCTAAAAATGACAAAAGGAAAGAAAAAGGGAAAACTCGTGAGAAGCAAAGGATCAGTGCATAGGAATACGAGTGATGACATTTCACCACAAAAAGTGATAAATGTGAATGTGCCAACGGCTTTCCCTCCCCAAATAAGGATAGAAGATTCAGCTGCGAGATTTGCTCCATCTGAGCAAAATTTATTAGACGCGGTGCTGGCTGAAAAACCATCATGTAGGAAAATGGGAACTCGGAATCAGATATAATGAAGATGTTTGCTCAGCCAAAATCTTTGTCCAGTGAAATTAGGAAAGTAGAAGGAAGGACGACCTTAAGGAGGACAACAAGATCACAGAGAGTAGAAGTGCCAAAAAGACAGCTGGATGAGATAGAAACAACAGTAAAGGAACTTAGGGAAACAAGAATGGATGATAGGTTAAAAACAGTAGAAAAAACACATAAGAAACAGATCACTGATGCACAGACTTACTTGGAGGCTGTGAAAGAGGAAGTAGCAGCTTAGTTAGATAAGCAAAAAGTTGCTTATCTAAAAGCTTCTCATGAAGTGAGAAATGAAAAGACACGTGAGTTATTAGTAGAAAATAGGCAATTACTGGAAGATCTGTTAAAAGATCAATTTGCCACAATTAAGGTAGTACAGGAAATGCAGAAAACGGTAGAAGATCATGGAAGTGACATCCATACTCTAAAAAAAATAATAGGAGCTGGGATTGCAGGAACAACAACAACAATGTCCAAGGATACCATGCCAACATTTGATGGGAATGGGGAACCCATGAATATCTGAGGGAATTGAAGGATTATTGCAGTATGATGAATCTGCAAGGAAGACAGTTCGATCATCTGATGAATTGCAGCCTTAAAGACACTGCCAATGATTGGTGGTACCTAATGAGGAATACAATAATTAACATGGAGGAGTTCGAAGAAGCTTTCATTGACCACTACTGGAATGAAAGTATTCAATTTAAGGTTAGGAGGAACTTAGAACACGGATTCTATGATCATGCAGGACGGATGAGTCGCACAGAATATGCGATAAAAAAAATAAACAATGCAAACAATTTAGATCCTCCTGTACCAGAAAAACAAATAGTGCGATATTTGTCACGACATTTCTCCAAAGAAATACAACGTGCAGTTCTGATGGGAAGACTGAATAACACTGGAGAATTCCTGCAACTATTAGATGAACTAGACCAAGCAGGACCAGTGAATGCTGAGAGGAGGAAGCCCCAAGGAAATCAGGGGACCAGGAATCAAGGAGGGCAAAATAGGCGTCCAGGACCAAATCCTCAGGAGGGCTGGAGAGGAAGCTATGGAAGCCAACAATACAATGATGGAAGTAGGTCATATAATGGTTCCGGACAAAACCGTCAGAGAGACAACAGACAGCAGTACGAGCCACGACTGAACGAGAGATGGCAGAACGAGCCAAGACGGAATTTCCAAAGCAACCAGATAGTGGTTTCGCAACAGCAAAGAGAGGAAACTGGTAATCAACCGGAAAACCAGTAAGACCTGTGGCAAGCTCAACCCCAGAACCAGACGAAGCGACGAGCCTTGCCACAGGAGTGGAGCAGGGAGAGGAAGAGGTTGGAATATCAAAGATATCATTGAATAACTTGTTGGGAAATGACGTGTCCAGGGGGCAACGTTGCTGTCCAAAAGTAGAGGTGGAGGGCGAGAGAGAGTTGGCTTTGGTAGATACGGGAAGTGAGATTACTTGCACTTCCGAAGATTTCTTTCAGGAGAACCGGAAGACGTTGAGCAAGTGTCCTGTTCTACCATCTATAGGAATAACAGTCACTGGGGCTACTGGGGGCGCCGAGTGAAAGTTGAAAAGGAGATACCTACAAATGTGAACTAAGGATCCGGGATGAGAGGAAGTCAAAGGAGACCGACAGATGCATTCGGCAATCTAGGTGGAGAAGCCAGGAGGGCTGGAAAAGGAGAAGTTGGTCGAGAGGACCGAACACTTAACAAAACTTAATGAGGAGAGGAAGCGGTTTGAAGGGATGATTAGAGATATGGAGGTGTTCCGGAATGAGCCGGGAAGGATTGCCAACTCTGAATGCAGACTGGACGTTGAGAAGAACGAGCCTTTCGTCAATGGATCGTGCCCTGTTCCTCTTGAATTGGCAGAGAAAGTGGAAGACAGAGTCAGGAGAGTGTTGGATTTGGGAGGGGGAGATGAAGGGAAGATGAGGGATGTGCTGGAGATGGTGAGTTTTTGTTCCAAATTCGGGGGCCAGTTTGCAGTGCAAACTTTGCACATGAAGCAGTTCCCCTTGTGGAGCTTATAAAAAAAGGATTGCCCGTTTCGATGAACAGATGAGAGAGAATTGTTCAAGGAAGTGATGACCTGTCCTTAAAGGTCATCACTTCCTAGTTACTGGTGAGCCTCTCAGTGACCATTACTTTTTCAATGGTCACTGGCTTGTTTCCCAGTGACCATTACTTTTTCAATGGTCACTGGCTTGTTTCCCAGTGACCATTACTTTTTCAATGGTTACTGGCGGGTCTCCCAGTGACCATTACTTTTTCAGTGGTCACTGGCCAGTCTCCGAGTGACCATTACTTTTTCAATGGTCACTGGCGGGTCTCCAAGTTACCATTACTTTTTCAATGGTTATTGGCGCGTCTCCCAGTGACCATTACTTTTTCAATGGTTATTGGCGCGTCTCCCAGTGACCATTAATTTTCAATGGTTACTGGGTAATGTCCCAGTGACCGGTGACCGTCAATAATACCCCTAACCAAAATATCCCTTAATATACTATCCCTTATTAAAATATCCCTGTATATATATAATAAACACGTATATACAATAAAAACATACAAATAGTATAGTAAATAGTCTTTATTAGAAGGCCGGATATCCTTAACGGAAATATCCTCAAAAAAACCTGAAAACACAGAATAACCACACTTACTTAGTATTGTCATCTTACAGATAATGCAAAATTTAGTTTTGCGTAGCAAAACTGTATTGCGTTACCTGTAAAAGTGATTGAATAGGAAAATATAGGGTGTTTCAGACTACCCGTACACCCCTTTTTAAAAAAAATGGGCGAAGATTTTTTAACAGGATGATAGGTAACCATATTAATGTCGATGTGCTCTATCGAGTGACGTAAAGATTCAGATCCCCCTTCCCCCCTTATAAGGGGTACGGGGGGTAACTTTGTTATTTCAAATAGAACCCCCTATTTTTTATTGCAGAATCGGAATCTACAATTTGTTGGCATACAGAGCGAGGCCCTCCTTGCCCCCCTGAAATGGGTACGGGGGGTAACTTTCTTTTTTTCAAATGGGAACCCGTTTATTTTGTTGCAGATTTGGATTTAAAAAATTATATGAAAGTTTTATTGGAAAATTTTTTTTATTCGGGAAAGGTGGCGCTTTAATGGCAAAAAACGGCTTTTATTCGATTTCACCATGTTTTTGGTAATTAGTACCGTAAAATGGTTTCTAAATCAGTAGAAACTTGCTGAAATGTTTGGAACTTTCAGTTCTGTAAAATTCATTTTACATTCAAAACAACAACACATTAATAGTAAAATGTTAAGTCCAAATTAAGAAGCATTTTTCGAGAGTAAGTTTTTAAATTTTGATATTTACTGCAAAATTATTTATTTTGACAAACAATTTTGCAATGCAATCTATCATTTCAGATTGATTAGTGAAGAAAACTAGTATGCGAAAATGATTTACTGTGCCGTTCAAGTTTAGTCGCCAATTTCCACGAATTTCACATGTTTACATATTTTAGCATCTACCAATGCATTCCTGAAAATTTATTTGCGAGAATCGTAAGTTTTCTGTTCAAACGCCCGCAATAGTAAATAAAGCGCGACTTTTTTCGTTTCATATCACTAATGAAACAGTAAATCATTTTCGCATACTAGTTTTCTTCACTAATCAATCTGAAATGATAGATTGCATTGCAAAATTTTTTGTCAAAATAAATAATTTTGCAATAAATATCAAAATTAAAAAATTTACTCTTGAAAATTTTACTATTAATGTGTTGTTTTGAATGTAAAAACAATGTTACAAAACTGAAAATTTCAAACATTTCATCAAGTTTCTTCTGATTTAGAAACTATTTTAAGGTATTAATTAACATAAACATGTTGGAATCGAAAAAAAGCCTTTTTTGCAATTACAGCGCCACCTTCCCGAATAAAAAAATTTTTCAAATAAAACCTTCAAATAATTTTTTTAAATCCAAATCTGCACCAATATAAAGGAGTTCCCATTTGAAAAAAAAGTTACTCCCCGTACCCCTTTCAGGGGGCAAGGAGGGCCTCGCTCAGTATGCCAACAGATAGAGCACATCCATATTAGTAAGGTCGCGTATGGTTGACAAATCGTAAACCATTTTTTAAAGGCCTGTACATGTGGTCTTAGACACTCTGTACTTAACATTTTATTAATTATGTCGAATTGTTTTAAATGTAAAACATTACAATGTTAAGATTTGCAAAAAATTCAGCAAATTTGTAACAATTTACTAATAATTTTACGATATTAAATATCCAAAAACACGGTAGAAATAAAAAAACACTTTTTTGCGATTACAGCGCCATCTGTCCCGAATACAAAAAAAAGCTTTAAATAAAATCTTCACAGTTTTTTTTGTAGATTCCGATTCTGCAATAAAAAATTGGGGGTTCTATTTGAAATAACAAAGTTGCAAATAAATAAACAAATAAGTAAATAAATTAATGCATTAACTAATTAATAAATACACGAATGAATTAATAATTATATAATATATGAATAGATAATTAAATAAAAGAATAAATAAACAAATAATCAAACAAACAACGATTATATTAAATAAGTGAATACATAAATAAACAAATAAACGAATAAATAAATAATGAAACTAACCAATCAATAAACTAATAAATCAATAAATAATAAACTAGCGAACAAATAAGTAAATAAACAAATAAAGAAGTAATTGCATAAATGAATAAATGACGAGAAAAAAATAAATAAATTAATAAACAAAAAAACACAACGAATAAACAAATGATTAAACGAACAAATAACCAAATAATAAATAAACATATTCATAAACAAATAAACAAATAGGTAAGTAAATAAAGAAAAACAAATTTTTTACTGAAACAAAATAAGAAAAGCAAAATAAATAATACATACTCCAAACCAGACCAAAAATTCTTGTCAGAAACGGGCGTCAGCATTCACCAGCCACTGATCCAATTGCCTCCGGCTGTCCTCCGATACCACTGCCACACGGACCATCCTATCAGCCCAGCAGAACTCGTGATAGGAGTTCAACTATAGCCCTACTTTTTTGGAGTAGGGGCATAGTTGTTTTGAGGTTAGATGTTTTCAAGTTCTGGCAACCCATACATGTCTTGACATAGTTTTTTTTATCTCTGTTCATATTTTTCCAAATGAAGTCTGCTTTTACTTTTTCGGTTGTTTTATAAATGCCCTTATGTCCGCAAAAACTGTTGTCGTGATAATTTGCTAGGATTTCAACGCGATTTGTGGGTGGGGGGGCTGTGCTAATTGGTAGAGTATTATGGATGTGTTTAATCCGAAAAATGTCTGTATCAATTGTAATTTAATAGATCTCCATTCGATTTCCGACGCAATATCATAGTCTAGTCCTATGTTGATTTTCGTTATCGCGTACTTTGTTAGTAGTGCAGCGAGTGTAATGCAGGCGTTTTCTAGGGCGATAGTGTTAATATTGCTCGCGATGGATTCCTTTATAACGAGGCCAAAATGGTATGTCTTGCCTTTTTGGGATCGGTATACTTCTTCTACATTGTTCGAGAAACTGCCTCGGCAGATTATGTCTTTTTCCAGTAAGTGTTATCATAATTAATGTTATCTTTTCGTTTTTCTTGAAATTGTTCGTCTATTGTATCGAGATGATGTACGAACGCGTCTGTAACTACCACTTGGTAGAGTTGGGAATCGTCGATGGCACTATCTTGGAACACCTCTAGGCGGTGTCGGTGTAATGTTACGTTGTATATACTGCTGGGAGTATTCTGGCGGATTACAATTTCCTGGTTTAAATGGTGCTAGCTGGTGTTCGTATTTCCTGTTCCCTTCTTCGTAGGACTCGATGTCATCTGCTCCTGGAAGTTGTGGTTGGTATTTTCTCCGGTCTGGTAGTCTGGTTGGTTCTTGTGTCTTCCGAGGGCCACTGGCTGGTTGGCAGAACTGGTCCTGTAGCTTTGGCGTCTCGGGTGACGGTGATCTTGATCTGGATCCTGTCCTAGGATTGGGTTATTTGTGAGGTCTCAGTTGTCGGGCTTGGCGGTCGCTGATGGTTCCTTCTGAAACTTTGTCCTGGGAACGTGCTTTCCCGTATAGATGTTCCTTACACTGGCTGCGAGTCATCCTTGAAGGTAGCTGAGTTTACTCTTCTCCGGAGTCGGTATGGAGGGCTTCTGGGGTAGACTCGTAGACGCAGGTTGTACGTATTTGTCCTTTCTTTCGGCCGGGCTTCTTCTTGATTTGTTGTTTCGATAGGTCTTGAGTGGTGTCGCTTTCATCAGCTTGTTATGTGGCTTTAGGGTTGTGTGTGCGACCGATTTTTTCTGGTGTTCTTTTTGAGTAGAAGTCGGAGTTGGTTGGAGGATGATGTCTTTTTGTGGACTTCTCTACTTTGATTTCAATATCTGAGGAGTCCGGATGGGGTACATCGGCTGGATTAATATTTCTAGCTTTCCTCGGGATTGGGTTTGGTAAAGGAAGATGCTTTTTAAAGGAAGGTTGAATTGGTTGGTCTGTATGTTCGTCGGTGCTGGAATTTTGTCTGGTTGTGCCATAGTTCTCTGTTAGAAAAACGTGTGCTGGTTCTCCTGGAATGGGGTTCCGAGATAGAATCGGCTGCAGCATTTGCTTTCCTTGGGACGTATACTACCTTGTATTTGTATGCAACTAGACGGACTTTCCATCTAGCTAGCCGAGACGCCGTGTCTTTAAGGTTCTCTAGCCATTATGGAGCCTTGTGATCTGAGTAGAAGCCCTGGTGTTGGCCGTCTATTTCGTGTGCTAGCAATGCGCCTAGGGCTTCTTTACTCGCATCGCAACAAATCGCAAAAGGTTTGGTAAAGTCTGGATATTTTAGTATCAGTGCGGAGCAAAGTTTTTCCTTAAGTGTCAAAGCTTTGTTGTTGTTTTTCGGTCCATGTGAATTGGGTGTCTTTCCTGAGTAGCTGTGTCAGAGGGCGCGCTATTGCAGCGTAGTCTTTGACGAACCAGCGATAACATCCGGTTAGGCCTAGGAATTGTTTGATTACCTTGGGTGTGTTAGGGACGGGAAATTTGTGTACTGCCTCTGTCTTTTTGATGTCGGGGGCAATACCGCCTCCGGCTACATAGTGTCCTAAATATTTCACTGAGGTGCGTAAGAATTCGCACTTGGATGGTTGAAGTTTAAGATTAGCGTTGCGTAGACGTTCTGCTAGTTTTGCAAATTTGAGGTTATGTTCTTATATTGATTTGCTAAATATAATGACGTCGTCGAGGTATACTGCCATTTCTGAAGGGGTTAGACCTACCAGTGCCGCGTTAATTAATCGCTGAAACGTAGCTGGGGCGATGCATAGCCCAAATGGCATTCGGTTCCATTCAAAAAGTCCCGCACCTGCACTAAATGCGGTCTTGTGCCGATCCGCCTTCGCGACTGGCACTTGATGGAATCCCAAGGCTAAATCTAGTATAGTAAAGTACTTTGCCCCGGATAGTTAATCCAGAATTTCTGTTATGTTTGGAATTTAAAAGGCATCTGTTACTGACTTTTTGTTCAGAGCACGGTAGTCGATGACGAGCCGCCATTTTTTGTTTCCAAGGGAGTCTGGTTTTTTCGCCACTAGCCATGCCGGGGATGCGTAGGAAGACTGGCTGGGGCTGATAACGTTCTGGTCCAGTAGGTCTTGGATTTGCTTGTCAATTTCCTTTTTCAGTACTGGGGGATATCTATATACGCGTGACTTAATAGGTTTGTCATCTGTAAGCGTGATTGTATGTTCTGTTAATTCAGTAGCTGATAGTTTATCCCCGGGTATGAAAAATAGATCGGAATGTTGGCGTAAAATATCCTCTACGTGAATCCGTTCGTAGTCCCCGAGGTGTTCTAGCGGTACTAATTCCAACAACTGGTGATAACGACTTCTTTTGGGCTGGGGCGAAATTTCGAGTTTCCGTATTTGAGCTTCTAGCGAGGTGTACGGTTCAGGTTCGATGAAGTGTTCAATCTCCTCTAGGTGAACCACTGGGGTTGGAATGTGTATAGTGTTTTGGGAAGTGTTGAGGGCGTAAGTGTAGGCGACGTCATTCTCTACGGTAACTATCGCTTCGCCGATTATAAGGTGTTCGTGGATGTCCAATTTTGGAAGATAGCCCACTTTCATTGGTGTTGTTGCAATATTCCGAACGAAGATTAGTTTCTTGGAAAAGGGCGGAATCTCGATTTCTTCGTCTGTATGAAAGTCAATTATTTCTTCGCCAATTTGGATATATTTCCCGGCGTATGATATCAATACGTTGTGATCAGAAAGGAATTTCGAACCTATGATTCCGTTCTCTTTCAAGGGGAAATCTTTTTCAACAATTTGGAACGGCGCGCGTATGCCAGCTATCCCTAATTCGCACTGACCTAGGGTTGTAACGGCCCCAGGAGTTATTCCACGAACAGAAAATATAATATCTTTATTTATAATGGTTCTCGGATGTATTGAGTCTTGTTTTATAAGGGAAATTTCTGCCCCTGTGTCGATAATATATTTTCTTTCGCTGTTTCCGTCGAATAAGCGAATAATAGGAGGCTTCGCGATGAGGGCTTGTCCTAGCAGCACACTCGCTGTTGCAATAGTCGGTTGATGACCGCTATTACTGACGCCGGAATTTTTGTCTAGTTCAATCTGGCGTCCTGGGATTGAACTGCTTGCGAGTTTAAATGTTCGTTTTCGAAAACTGGCCTTACGTTGGCATTTTGCGCGTTTAAACCTTCATTGGGTCTGCCGTACTGTCTGTTTTGTTGTTGGTCGTTGTTCTGCGCGTAGTCGTTGTTTTGGTAATTGTTACGTGTTTCGTGATTGACGTTTTGCTGCCTGTAGTTACTTTGATTGTTATTCTGTGGTCTGTAGTTATTTTGATAGTTGTTACGAGTTTCGTAGTTGTCATTTTGTTGTCTGTAGCTGTTTTGATAGTCATTTTGTGGTCTGTAGTTATTTTGGTAGTTGTTACGAGTTTCGTAGTTGTCATTTTGTTGTCTGTTTTGATAGTTATTCTGTGGTCTGTAATTGTTTTGGTAATTGTTACGGTTTTCATAGCTGTTTTGTTGTCTGTAGTTATTTTGATAGTTATTTTGTGGTCTGTAATTATTTTGGTAGTTGTTACGTGGTCTGAAA
>JABFPB010008106.1:0-10429 GCA_022817645.1 Ceratoteleas bidentatus | reverse complement strand
AGAATTTAAGAAATATTTTATTACTCTATGTATGATTATTGTTTATAGGTACTCATACATATATATATATATATATATATATATATATATATATGTATGAGTACATAAAATATTATATTAATAATAAAATTGTATAAAATTTATACAATTTCAAAACATTTAGGTTTTCCAAGGTATGCCAGTACGGAAAATCTTGTTAGAGAAATCATAATATATTTTTGAATAATGAACAATACAGGCAAGTATAGCGATCATTTTGCGTAAAACTGGCATGGATATTTGTTCCAAATGCCCCACAATTTCTGAATTGTAATCAAATTAAAATTCTTCATTAAAATAAATAATGTTATTTGCATGTCAAATTAATATGAAAAGCAACGTTAAATTATACTCGGCTCGCATTATCGGTTAAAACAATTAATGGGCAACAATTTAAATTTAAGTAAAATATATCATTTACGTATTGATTTGTCTTCTGCAAATTGATGTGATTTTCCACTATAATGTGTTAAAACACATGATATTTGTGCACCTAAAACTGATTCCCAAAAATTACACAGACTTCAATACTGAAACATTAAATAATTAATCAAATTTCAGACTTCGATCTCAATACAAATCAAATTCTAACAAGTTCAAATAGAAAAATCCTAATTTCGGGTAATTTTTCTTCGACACTCGTTAAACCCACCAGACTTCAACATCCCACATCTCAAATTAAAATTACTCCACCCTACCCCGTGTACCCAAAACTGTAGAAACCTGGTAGAAAAACAAAAAATGTACACCGCAGAACAAGGGCGGAAATCCAGTTGAATGACTGATACGTCACAATGAAGACGACAAAGAGCTCAAGGAGATAAAAATCGGGGATGGTTCGGCTGGCGCGGAGCCCGTCCCGGCGGGGTGGGGTGCGGTGCCCGGGGGAGGGGGTCGGCGGATTTCGCGGGGGCGGAAGGAGCGGTGGTAGTGGCGCGCAAATATACGGATAGGGCAGAAAACAAGGGAAAATGGAAGGAGCGAATGGGAACGGCGAAGGAGCGCGAGTCCGTTGAATTGCGTGCAAAAATATCCCGTTAACGATTACCGCGCCTCAGCCACCCCCGGGCTCGTTATATTGTGTCCCCTTTCACGGGAAACTTAGAAACAAAAGACGGGCAAGGCGGCGCGGCGTGATTGGCCGGCGGGTCGCGGCCCGTCGCGCTGATTGGCCCACGGAACCGCACCCACCCTGCAATGGCCGCTTTGTTGGGAGCTACGTACGCGCCAGTTCGTCGCGTAATAGCTGCCGCGCGCACCCCAACCGACTGCCGAACGAGCCCTCCGGCGGGAAAACCCCGCCGCGGCGCTCCCCGATTATATCAAAATATAATTACGGAGCTTTCGAGCCGCGGCGTTTACCTACGAGGCCGCCACTTACCTCCCGCGCGCCCCCTGGCGCGGCCCGAACCAACTGCGCGAGCGCGGACCTATCCGGACACTGTTTTGCAATAAACGATGGACCCGCTTTTTGTCCGCGAGGGAATCTCGGTGATACTCGGCGACGCGGCTAAAGATCAAGGCATTTTCGGGAGGACCGATTTGGGGGATGCGCCAAGGAGGCGAATGAGGGGGAGACGGACGTCAATTTCGGGGTTAGAGGAAAAATTGGGCAGGTTGTTTGGGAAAGCTTTTTTAATGTGGTTTAACATTTTTTTTATGAATTGAAAAAGGTGAGGGGAAATATTTTTGAGGCAAGATTTTGTCGATGTGAATTATGCAGAGTTGGTAGTGTGAAAAAGTGAAGAAAAATTGTGTCGAGAATTGTGAGTTTAGTATGGGAGATGACTTATGTGATTATTAGTTAGATTAAAAGTAGAATGTGTTTGAAGATGGTTGATGTAAAGATTAGAGTTGGATTCTTTCTTGAGTTAAAATACGAAGAGTTAAGTGGAAATATTGAAGTTGTCTCAGACGGTGTCTTGTTAGCCGATGTGTTACAAAATTAGAAGAGAAATACGTTATATTCAAAATTTGACATCGGAACATACTAGTTGGGTTTTAGAATCGATTACACAGTGAGTAAACATGCTACAAACAGACGCATACGATAAAGGGTGCATTAAAGTTTAGAAACGTGCCGTAAAATAAATGTATACATTATTTTTGTATATTTAAAAATGTGATACAACTTCCGGATTTTTTTCTTCGGTTTAAGAAATCGTTTATTGTTTTCCATATTTGTATGTCTTATGATAATGTGAAATATATGAGAGCATGCCATTAATAAAATGGAGTAAATTCTCTGGATTGTATACCACTTCTAGTAGCATTTAATAATTTTCAGCACTTTTAAGATATTCATATTCTACAAAGTGTAATATATTTTTTATCCCACTTGCACGAAAGTGGCAAGTGGGATAAAAAATATAGGCACGAAAAAACGAACTTTTTCGTGCCTGTCTATCGGGCGCAAAGCGGTTCTTTTCCGCCCTGGCGGAAAATGACCCTGCGCAGAATGGAGCGAGCGGAAAAAAGTCCTTGGGCGCAAAATTGCATTTTGCGCCCAAGGACTTTTTTCCATTATTTTATTATTACGGCCCTTGGGCGGAAAAGAGCAACTTTGTTCCCTCTATACACACATTCAAAACGTTCAGGTAAAGCAAAATATATCGTTCGCACCTCAGACGACAAACCTATTTTGCGCCGTGGGTACGAAATATACTATTATTTATTACATTGTTTCGTATCAGAGCCAAAACAAATTATTGACAGATAGCTAGTGCAATTTTCACGTAATCACGTAATGAACAAAATTTTCACGAAAAAATACATGTTTTCTCGCAAACTGATGAAATATTTCTAATGGCGAAGTTGTATTTCTTTTCTGAGTAAAAAGAAATACAACTGCAAAAACTACGTCTTTTATAAGTGTTTTAGGCATGTTTTGTGTTTTACCTTAAAAAACATAGGTAAAACACTTAAAGTGTTTTTCCATTCAAAAGATAGGTTAAAATTCAAAACGCTAAAATGTGTTTTAAAACTGGGGACAGAAAGTGTTTTATACTATAAAACACTTTTTTTTGCAGTGCATACATTTGTTTTCTTCGACAGGTTTCTAAACAGTATATCCCTTTACACATAAGTTAGTATATATTTTCAATAATTTATGCTTTCGAAATTAAATTTCGTAAAAGAAACTTTGAGCAAAAGTGTTTATTAGAATAAGAATGAGTTGTTGATTGATGGTTAAAAAATAATGTTTGTCTCGTTAACTATATACAATTATAAATAAAGAAAACGATGTTTTTATATAATGCTAATAGTAAAAATGAATTTCTTAAATTATTTTAGAATCACTAAGATTGTTTTCGTTACAATCATATTTGTACAACAATTACATTTCTTATAATAATATCGATGAAGCATTTTGTTTTATAAATTAAATTTTAAAGAATGTTTTGGATGTTTGTGGATAATTATAATCTTTAGACAATAATTTAAGAAATAAAATTTTATTTATTAAAATAACTCATATAAATTAATTACTTGAAAGAGCGTAACAGACATTTTAAACTGATCTGAATGACGACATGCATAATTTGTATTGTTCATTCAATTCAAGAGAAAATACTAACAATTCCAGACATATCTTGTTTCGCCGTACTAGACATAGATTATATTTCTTTATCCACACTAGACATAGATTAAATCATAGAAAATGACGCTGAAGTAAGCACATTTCAGATTCAATATACATGAAGTTGGTAAGGATAACTAGATAATCTAATCACCGCGACCAAATGAGGTATAATGTTGTTCATTTAATTACTGCACTATCTTGGTTTTCTCAAAGTGCGTTGCAGCAATTGCACTTTGAGGGAACATTTCCTGAAATTTAGTGGCGCAAAATTAAATGGCATTGCGACAACTATGTCAATAAGCTTTATAATTTAACAAATGCCAGGTAACTGCTGGAAATCCCTGGAAATTTAATTCACCTGGCACAAACATCCAACACCGCAATTCATTTGCTAAATCTTTTAACAAACATTAACCAATAGAAGATCATAAACTGCTTACAACCGTGCCAGTACAATTGTTTGTCCCTCATTATCGAAAGAGTAATTGCACAAAACGATATATTAACAAATGTACATTCGTCGTGTCTATAATTATCAAAAATTCGCATGTAACACGACGACAGTTGCATTTATCCAGGAAAATTCGTAAATGTTTCCCTGTGGGAACAATCAATTTGATTGATTACTATTAAATGTTCGCAATTATTCAGTTTATAAGCACGATTTGTTCCGCGATAATGCAACATTTTACGCTGCAATGTAATATCCCGCAAAACCTGGAACAAATTTGGAATAATTCGGAATAATAATCGTGCGCCATTGCGCCGGTAATTGAGCTGATTATTTCAAGTAATTTAATTTCGTTTGCAAGGCATCACACTTGCGCGTGTTGTCGCTTCGAGCACTACCGAAGGGATGCATCGCGAAGTGCATTCTAATTGACTAATAATCAATTTATCGAGATAAATTCTCGATTCGACGTGCTTTTATTTCATTCTAATCTACGTGCCGATAATAAAATAATCGAAAATAAAAAAACATTGATACAATTTCTTGATTTAATATAAGCTAGACATTGTTAAATATTTAGGTAAATAGGCGAAAGGATAGAAGAGCAAGGAAATGTTCAAGAACGTGTGTATCAAATTACCTGTATCCTATCTTCGGGAAGGTCGGTCCTCATACTGAGCATTTCTCGGGCGTACACGTCAGGATAATGGGCTTCCTTAAAAGCTGCCTCCAGTTCCTCCAGCTGCTGCGATGTGAAGATCGTCCTGGAGCAACAACCACATGAACCTAGTTATATGCCATTACAGTTTTACTCCTAGCCCTAACTTCAGCCCTATAAACCGTGTCACTGCGCTCGGAAGATAAATCTTTAATTACATCATGGTTATACAGATTTTAATAGATGTGTGAACAATTCTCAAAACTAGACTAAATATAGCTGAAGATGAAAAATGAATGAAAAATTAAGCGAAGAAAAAATCTATGTTGTTTGTAATTCCGTTTAAATATTTTAAAACATTGAAATATATCATGCAAATATTCTTGTTAGGCAGAAGAAAACGATATTCAATTTAATTTATTAATAATTAAGTTATACTTTATTAATGACTTATTCTTATTAAAAAGCGGAGACAAGTTTTTACTCTGTTTTTGTATAACAATTTTTAACTGTAATGCTATGAATCCCACAGCATTACAGTGACACCAGGAAAAGTTCGTAATGTCAACATGACAGAACTGTAGGAATAACAGTTCCTTAGTCCTATGATGCAGACAGATTATTATCTAGTGGATCTCACGGGAAATTTTTCCGCGTGACGATGATTCTTTCGCATCATCGTCACTTAATTTTCAGTGCTAAGTCTCAGTTGTTTTTGCCCTAAAAAATGAGCTGTCAAGATATCAAAAACCCGTCGACTCGAATCAACAAAAAATCAGCGATTCCCTACGGACACTTCGATCGATTCCCCCGGCCATTTCACTCCGACAATTTGTCATCGCCCGGCGTGCCCTGACAGTTTATTATTGATTATTTGTAATCGAATATTACTAAATAATCACGTTTCCAATTAACGCGCACGCGCAATTACCGGGCGTCCGAAACAAAACGCGATTAGAGCCGGCAAATTTTTTCGCCCCACTCGGCCGACAAAAAATATAGCCACCCGAAATGATTATCCGTTAATTAATTGTGATCGTCGATGATACGAATGTCTCATTACGCAATACAATAATTTGCATGAGAGAGTCGCGTAATTAGTACACAGTCGGCAGACTAATGCAACTCGCGTAATTGAATTACGTGACATTCAAGCGCGTCCGCGATTACAACGAAATCGTAATTGGACTCGAAATGTGAAAATTGATAAGTTGATATGGACTTGCAGCAACGTAATTGCAGTCACGCTGAATTAACGAATAAAATTCACGCGAGACATCCAATTAGCGACAAGTTGACGGGGCTCGTCGGCGCTCGCGGACATCTGCCAGTCCCGAGTCACCCGCTCGGAACCCCGGCCTTGTGATTTTTTTCCGTTCGCCCGTTTATCTCGCAGTCATTTCCCGAACGATCGCCGTATCATCGACCGATCGCGGGCACAAAGAAATCGACGTTTCATCGGCCGACGACAAAGATCCCGGACTCCCGCCCAATCTCTCGTCGAATTACCGGCAATTGTTGTTCGGATTAATTAATTCGCTTTGAGGCGCGCGATACGCTTGCGCGCGCGAACGAGTTACCATGGTGTTTTCCAAACGCAAAGTGATGTAATTTCATCTGTAATTTGCAGTAATCAAGTGCGCGTAAGCGTAGACGGATAATGGACGGTGCGTAGCGAATGATAAGAATCCGGTCGCTGGCCACACGCGATAGTTTCGGGGAGAAATGATGGGTGGGAATATCTGTGATGGGGAATTAGTGGCGACGAGTAGTTGGTGGATTGTTGGGGGTAATTACGGATTGCGAATTGTCGGTGGAGAGATGAAAGGATGGGTGGGGGGAGGAACACTTTGTTGAAATGATTAGTATTTGGAAATACATTTTTTTATTTCAATAGATAAATGAGAAAAATTCGAAGATGGAAATATTTTTGAGTGAAAGTTCCCTCCATTCATCTTAGTAGTTGTATTTGAAATTTGTTGGTATGTTTGAAGATCTTAGTAAATGGTGTGTACGATTTTTCTTATTTAGCATTCATCAGTAAAACTAACTTTTTTTAAAGATATTTTAGGAAATTGGCAGAGTGGCAGAGTTGCCAGAGTTGGGCCGACTCTGGCCCAGTACTGGGATGATAACGTCATGCCAGAATACCAGAGTGCCAGAGTCGGGCCATTAATGGGCCATTTATTTTTTTTTACTTTGGGATTATGAGAAAATTCACTACTAAAGAATTTCTCGGAGACATCGTATTCGAATTTTATTATTTTAAGAACAATTATAGGTGTAAACAGAAATAATTAAGATGAAATTCATAATTGCTTAAATTACTGAAATGTCAGACTTCGCGAATCCTGTTTAAACACTGTATCACGACTAATAGAAAATAACCTTGATCGCAATATTAAAAAAATATTTGTATCTACTTGAATTGAATTGTATATACTTGAATGCTGTCTTGATTATCTTATACTTTTTTAAATTATTTTGAACATTCATTTTAATAATGTCTAATAACTTCAAATAAAAAAAATTTCTTCACCCACATTTAAAAAGAAGTTCTAGATAATTTTCTAATTTGGAAGTTTTTAGATTATCTCTAGACTACATTCAATAGTTTGCGCGGTTAGACGTGCACATTCGAAAAATAAGATTAAAATCGCAAAGTTGTTTCGGAATGTAAAATAAATGATAGATACAAAATCCGTCAATCTATTGTCATCGAAATATCTACAGAATCTTAAATTCAATTGGAGTGGGGTATTTTCATTGACATGAAAATCCCCCGTTGTCAAATCGCTTACTATATCCTGTTTTTCCAAATTACCAATGTTATATTATTTGAATATTGAGTTACACATATAACCAATATCATGTTTTCATTTCTTTTCAAACATTTTTAAAAACAGTTAACAAGTAATACTTTGACGTCCAGTTTTTTTGCTTCATGCCTAAACATAATTATTTTGAATAAAAAATTGACTTAATACAAAATAAGTCAGTAAGAACCATGCCATTGTAAGATTTCCCAGCCTAATGTTGGTCGAGAAGAAATTCAAGTCACCTATTGTTTTCTTTCAAATGAATTTAACTCGTTTCAAGAGCGAAGATCATTCGTCATAAAAATTTCCCATTTGCTCGTCCGAGTGATTAAACGAAAAATCCCGGCACTATTTAATTTGTTAAGGTTAAAACCCAGTAAGACGAGCGAGAAGCCGAGGAAAAAAAGAGTCAGCCGCGAAGCAACGTGTGGTTCGCGATTCTTTTGACGTAATTCCATTTAGAGGTTTCGGCCGCGCGAAATTCCTCCGGCGTTTCTTTCAAAATTAGTTGTCCTCGCAGAGCGGCGTGTTTTCAAGTCGACACGTCAGCGTGCGCACCTCGCTTTTTCATAATTCGCGCAAATGAGGGAATGATACAATGCGCGATACTCGTGCCCGTGCACCCGACAATTTTCTAACCTTCGGGAGCCTTCCTTTAGCGAGTAGCAATTGTACGAAAATGTCGCTTTCAAAAGGAAGCTCGAAATGACGCTTGTGACGGAATAAGCGCGCGATTTAAACATGTCAACAAAACGAGGAAGCGAAAGGTGGCGCGATCTTAATTCGAGGGGAGCTTTTCAAGGCGAATTTCACGGCAAGGCGCGCAGTTTTTCTATTGCAATGCGGTCTACAACTTATTTGCTGTATTCAAACGCGCCCTTTAAATTAAATTAATTTTTTTCGTTGTAATTGTTATAATGATTTTAGACATTCACTATTTTGATGTATTTTTGAAAATCTTAAACAATGTCGTAGGAGAAGCTATCGGAGATTTGCAATTTTAAAAGGCTCTTTAAATTCGTTTTGAGAATTTAAAATAACTAGGTTATTTTCCTGTACTTTCTATTATGACTGATGACATTAAATATACGAAGCCCCTAGTTTCAAAACCGGCCAAATCCATTATTTGTATTTTCGAGAAAAACGCCAAATACGTTTAACGACTATAATTATTAACAAAAAGTTTAACCAACCCGTATAGACATCTAACATGGAATCTATGTGGATTCTACGTGGAGGAACATTTGGCCGTAGATTCAACGTAGATTCCACGTTGAATCTACGTCTTTTAGAGATGTGTCTGTTTGGGCAATGTACGTCCTTCATTTGTTGTGCAAATGAAGAACGTGAGATCATTTTTCCTTAAAAATGAGAATTTTTTTATGTTGTTAATAAAAGATATTAAGAAAATAATTTTGGACTTAGCGGGTTTTGAAACTTGAAATATGGACTTGGCGGGTTTTGCAAGTGATATTTGCTGTCGTAATCTGTACTTGGCTGGTTTTGGAACTCAGAATGTGGACTAGAAAGACAGAATGTGAACACTGTAAAAACCGGTGACTTATTTTAAAACACTTTTGTCGTCTTTTTAAAACGTTTTCAGGTGTTTTAAATTTTAACCTATCTTTCTATAATGGAGAACACTCCTAATGTTTTGAAAATTGAGACAGAAGTGTTTTAAAATAATTCTTTTTGCGAGGTTTTGAAATTCAGGACATGGACATGACTATTTTTGAAACTTAGAATATGGACTTGGCAGGTTTTCAAATTCAGAGCATGGACTTGACTTCTTTTGAAAGTAAGAAATGTCTTGGACTAAAAAATGAACATCAAATGTATTTTTTTTACAAATTACTACTCAAAATACCAAAAAGTTTTTTCCAAGAACTTAACCCTTAACCCTGGATGTCGGTCTGTGGGACCGCTAACATAAATGATTTTCGCTATAACTGAGAATTATACCTTACCGATTGTGAATGTTATATATAAATATAACCATTATTTATAAATATAACCATTTATAAATGTAATAAATGTAACCACTTATAAATGTAATAAATGTAACCATTTATAAATAAATAATTATAAAAATGTTTGTTAACAATGCTTTTTAATGTTCAAAACACATTTGATTATAATTTTACGAAATTTCTTGATTAATTATTGTTAAATATACTTTATACGGTATAGCGGTCTCACAATCCGAGATTCTAGGGATACGTGATTTTTTTAGGTTCCAGGCTTAAGGGTTAATATTAATCTAAACATTTTTAACCATGTTTACCCTGAGTACATAAATAAACAGTCAACATAAAATATAAATATTAAACAAACAAGAATAAATAATAAACATAAACATAACAAGTTTTACCTTGAATACAGGTGAGCTTAAATACTGAAAAGTAGGAATATGCATTTCAAAATATTAACAAGTAAATTTGTTCAATATAGTTTAATCGTTTAAACAATGAATATCACAAGGCTAAAATTTAAGAATACATTCGTAGAATTTTTATGTAAAATTTCAAATTTTTATTTTTTCTCCAGTCCTCTCCAAAATGTTTCTTTCACAGTTTCTCAATATTCTACTCTTTTTCTTTCTTTAAACCAATTTTTTACTAACAACAAGATTTCACTAACAACCTATGTTTCCGAGTTCAGTTTTCGATGAAAATTGAACTCGGTGAAAATACCGATGAAAATACTGATTTTGTTGGTATATTCATCGATTATTGATTGGTGCCATATTCGTGCCACCGTAGTATAGCCTAACTTATCTAGTTATATTTTGCATTATTACACATTGCCTATTGCACTGAGAAAACAGTATAGTAAAGAATTACCATACTTTCTGGTATCGTTGTCATAGTTGTGGGGGG
>JABFPB010008105.1:0-10428 GCA_022817645.1 Ceratoteleas bidentatus | reverse complement strand
CTACCGACACTTAAACTTGAATTGAATAGACGCTTATTATGAAGGTTCCATGCATGGATGAAAGAAATACCTATGCATTCAAACTTGGCGTGCATTGAGAAAAAATGACCAGGAATACTGTCCCAAAATTTGGTTAACATTTGCAGCACTGTTTTCGAGAAAATAATGTTTAAATTTGCTTGCTATGTTACACATTGCATCTTTGGTACCAACACAAGTTCATACAATAATATTTCGGAAACTGAAAGTGAACTTCATTTTGGGCAATAATTCCTAATCAATATTTCTAAAGGCATACAAAATTTAAACTTACTGCCATTTAAGTAACATTTTCAAATTTTTTATACTTTTAGATTATGATGCGCGCCCTCCGGGCGCGCTGTCTTCCCTAATAGCCAGTTATTCAGCGTGTAAGCATTTTGTTAACAGAACCGTCGCAAATGTATTGTTACCATGCGTTGCAAGCATGCATGCTTCTACATTTACACGCTACAAATCGGCTAGCACAATGCTATCAAAAAAGTGAATTTTTTGGAATTTTATTGCACACAAAATTGGTTTAAGACGTGCACCAAAATGTGCGCTTGAAATTTGTGTGAAAAAAATTTCAAAATGGCAAAAACCCGTGAATGGCTAACTTTCCCCCTAAAGCAATTTCTACACATTTAAGTCGATTGTTGTTGAATTTTTGTATAGTTGAATACACGCCAAATTGAAATTTTTGAAAAACAATTTCTACAGATTTAAGGCATTTCTCCCGTAAAGTCAAATCAAAGAGAATTTAATGAAATTTCGAAATTAGGTTCGTTTTTTACTAACATCTGATTTGCCGAAGTTTCACGGAAATTGACTACCTAGTTGCAGAGATATTTAACACCAAAGTTTCACAAATTAACATTAGCAATTTTTCAAAATGGCCTAAAAACGTGTTTTGCTGTCTTTCCCCCTAAAGGAATTTCTACATTTTAGAAACTGCTACGTCTTAAACCTATTTGATTACCATAAAATTAAAAAAATGCACTTCATTCCATAGAATTTGCTTGAAAAATTAAATTGTTATTGTTTAAAAAAATTTAAATAGTATTGTTTATTAATGGAATTATTAATAAACAAATAAAAACACAAACTTAATTTTAATTTGTTTGTAAATGGTTCATTTAGTTGCTTTAAGAGTTAGATCCCATGTAGACTTGTCTTCGATTCTAGCACACATCATTTTTCAGTATTTCGATTTACAAAAATAAATTAAATGTTTTTGACAATCTAGTGTTTCTTTACAGAATCGTGAAACACTAAATTTACACTAAATTATTATGTAATCCAAAATCATTTCCGATCTGATTTTTCTATGTTTTTAAAAGTGTTTTGCTAACTTTTCGTAAAGTTATCAAAACATCGCACATTTTTTTTATTTGAAGAGCACCAAATAAATTTGCACCAAATTCCGCAATTTTTGGATTTTCAATTCCTTGAAGTTGTTCGGCAAACTTTACCTACAGCTAGAAATACGTTTTTTAACTTCTATTTTTACAAAATAATTAAAACTTTGTTATTACATGTTCATCAAAGCGTAGAGATTGTATATCTAAATATATCATTTTTCAGCAAATTCGCTAATTCCTTAGAAACTAGATAGTAATTCCTTTTTTTCTTTCACATTACTGCGTATTATTTTAATATCTGAATATGTTTAGTTTTTTATCAAAATCTCTTTGCTTTAGTTCTAGTTATTTCGAAAAATGAATGTTTTCAGTCCAGCCTCCTATGCTGCTAATGTTATTTTATGAAACTTTGGTGTTAAATATCTCTGCAACTAGGTAGTGAATTTACGTAAAACTTCGCAATTATTAATTAATTATATTAGCAAAAATCGAACCTAATTTCGAAATTTCATTGAATTCTCTTTAATTTGACTTTACGGGAGAAATACCTTAAATAATTGCGAAAATGATTAACTTTTGCCTAATCTGATTTGTTCTCTTTAAAATCGAATGCGAAAAATTCCCCTACATCATCTACTTGCATATCAACGACATATTTTGGATTTAAACAAAAAGTGTTTTCGATCAAACTTCTTCAGCTTAGTTTCTAAGTATCTCTTCTTTATTAGGCAGGCAAGGGAGGTACCAAATTATTGTTGAATTCTCTGTGGTTTGGGAACATTTGTAGTGATTTACCCGTGAAAGAGAAAGGAAGGGAGAGACAGAAAGAGAGAGAGAGTAATTTGCGTGTCACTTAGAGCATTTTTATTAAATTAAATAGAAGTCTATAAGTTATTTTTTATACAAACATTACAACCGCTTTCACAATCAATGTATGCGGAGGGACAACACAAACACTAAACATAAACAAGACATCACAATTTTTTTTAATTACGATAGAAGTCTTATCGATTTTCGATATCAAATTTCTGGGAGTTAACATGCGGTCGGCAGGGCTTCTTCGAAAGTTTGCGATTTTTCGCGAGTGCATTAGCGAGGATCGTCTAATTTTGCATGGCGCCGGGTCTTTGGTCGGGCGACCGTAATATTTCAAATTGCAACGTCGGATAAGCATCTGACTTACCAGGAACTAATCAGATCCCGTCCGAGCTGATTAAATCTGCTCTTGTCCGTCCCGATGAATTATGGACCCGGAAATGTCCAAAGCCGTTCGACGGCTAATAAGTCTCTTTCACGCTAGCAGTCCTAGTCGGCGAAATTTGCGCCATAATAATCCATCTTGCGCCTTCGGCCGGATTGAATCTTTAACATCAATCGCTGAAACACGACTGCAGTCGCAGCGGCGTTAATTCGAGCGTCCACTGGATCGAAGGGCGTCGCAGTCTCGGAACTTTTCTCGGATCATTTCTCGGATGATGTTTGATTTTAATTATCCGCCGGACGTGACTCTCGCAGGTCGCCCGAATCCAATCAGACCGAGTGCCGGACTTTCGGCTCGAGCGACGCCGCTGGAATTAACGCGGGATTTTTAATTACGGATCCCCGCGTTTTTTACGCGACAAAACAAATGTTATTGAACGCGAGGAGTTACTTGTCGTACAGAATGGTGAGACATTAATTCCACTTGATGAAAGAGCGCCGGTAAACTGCGCCGCGGAAACGGATCGGACCGCCCGTAACGTCAGGAGAAAAACGGCGCTGCTTTTATCTTACCTCTGGTATCCCGGAATATCAGTTTATTGAGACATATACTGCCGGCGACGGGTTTTATTATGAACGATGGCAAATTAAATGTCGCGGAATGACGTGGAAATAAGATAGAGGTACGGCCAAGACAGTTATGTCTCGGCGTTCAATTTCGTTGCTTGGCGAATCGCGTGACGATGAGCCGAAGATTTTCAACTTTGATGAATATTCGAGCCAGCTACATCAAGCGTTACTTGTAAATAGGTTGCAAACGAAAAATAACGCGAATGAGTAGTCGCGGTCTGGAAGTGGCGCTTTCAGGGATGTCTGGTGATATACTAATAGATGTCAAATGTTGAAGGAAATGACATTTTTACTATATTTTATTAATATTGAGGAAAAATATTTGCATCAACGATTTATTTGGATTAATTTTTGTTGCTAGGTCTCGGTCGAACATTGTCGGGGCAGCCCCGGTCGGGCATGCCATACGAAAGTCCAAGTAGGCCCCGACCGGGTATTTACCGGGCGTGCCCGACCTGGCATGTTTTGCGAAAAATATTTGTATCAACGATTTATTTGGATTAATTTTTGTTGCAGGTGGCAAAGTGACGCGACTGCGGTCTGATTAACCGAAACATAGCGAGGTATGTATTTCCAGCTATCTTAACAGTGTTTTTAGTTGGAATCAACGGTGATGGACAGTGACGATATCAGCGTCTATTTTATGGACAAACACACAAATGAAATCGCCGGATATACGCGTAAATAGATAACATCAAGAATACTATCTGTAACAGAAAGGAGTATCGTGTTGTAAAAGATATTTTACAACAGTTTTAAGCGTCATTTCAGTTTAAATGAATGTACTTTGTCCAGATGTGAACAGGTGTTAACTTCACAACGAAACTTATAGAATCTCCTGAAAAAAAACATAAACACCCGCTTTCAAGAAATATGTACATGGGTTACGACTGAGAAAAATAGTTCCTTGGCGTGTAAGTTCGCGCTAATCCAGAATACATGAATCACGTATTTCAGGCGTCAACAAGTAAGGTGGTCATAACAAGCTCAAGTAGATTTAGTTTTTTTCCAGTTACAAATTGAAATATTTTGGGCTAGTTAATCAAGGGGTTGATTACTCCGAACTCCCGAAAGAGTTCCAAGAAGTTCCAAAGAGTTCCAAATAGTTCCAAATAATTCCAAAGAGTTCCAAAAAGTTCCATGGAGTTCAAAGGAGTTCAAAAGAGTTCCAAAGAGTTTCAAAGAGTTCCAAAGAGTTCCATGGAGTTCCAAGGAGTTCCAAAGAGTTCAAAGAGTTCCAAAGCGCTCCAAAGAGTTCCAAATAGTTCCAAGGAGTTCCAAATAGTTCCAAAGGGTTCCAAATAGTTCCAAAGAGTTCCAAAGAGTTCCGTGGAGTTCCAAGGAGTTCCGTGGAGTTCCTAGGAGTTCCAAAGAGTTCCGTGGAGTTCCAAGGAGTTCCGTGGAGTTCCTAGGAGTTCCAAAGAGTTCCAAGAGTCCTAAAGAGATCCAAAGAGTTCCAAGAGTTCCAAAGAGTTTCAAGGAGTTCCAAATAGTGCCAAAGAGTTTCAAGAGTGCTAAAGAGTTCCAAGAGTGCTAAAGAGATCCAAAGAGTTCCAAGAGTTCCAAAGAGTTCCATGAGTTCCAAGAATTCCAAAGAGTTCCAAAGAATTCCAAAAGAGTTCCACAAGAATTTTAGGGAGTTTAATGAATTCTAAACATTGTAATTCATGTTAAAGTGCAAAATAAGCATATATAGCAGAAAAACGTCATATAAACACAAATTTTCGTATTGAATTATGTTATAATCACACATGGGCATTCTTTTAGCAATAAATAAAAGATATTTCGATCAAAGTATTTTATTATCCTGACGTGTCACGATAACCCGATAATTTTATCGGATTATTGTAACGTGTCATCATAATTCGATAATTTTATCGGTTACCTTAACGTGTCACGGTAATTCGATAATTTTATCGGATTATCTTAACGTGTTACGATAATACGATAAACCTTACTTCGTGGTACACACGATATTTTTCCTTACCAGGGCACTGACAAGTTGAAACATCGGTGCATGTGTCAAAAATTAAAAAATACAAGACATTTTTTTTAATTGATACAAATAAAAAAACTGTTTAAAATAAAAAAAAATTAAACATATTTAAAATATTTCAAAAAATTGTTACAAAAAAAAACAAAATAATTCCAAAAAACTTTGTCGAAAAAATCTCAAAAAATTAAAAGAAGTTCACAAAAAACTCTCCAGAAATTCAAAAAATTCAAAAATATTCCCGAAAAAAATCTAAAAAATTAAAAAATTTTCCAAAAAATTTTCCAAAATTCAAAAACATTCTCAAAAAATATGTTGGTTTATGTTGGTAGTCCTTCGAACTACCAACATAGACCTTAGATTTTTACTCCTGAGTAATGTACTATTACCAACGATATATTTATTTGGATTTAGTATGTCAGTGAATAGACGACAGTCTGATTGAGGTTTTTGCGAATGACTATTTTTTTAACTTAGGTTTTATTTGTAGCACCCTCTTCTAGTGACAGATTATAAAGTTCATAAGTGTCGGCTTTTCAGGGAAAAGTGATACATCAGTGATTAAAAAAGGTAGGTCACGCTTTGAAACACTTGAAACTGTATTAAAATGAAATACCAGATTACTTTTCCAGTATGAATAAATAACGAATTCTGCAACAAAACTCATAATTTTAAAAGTGTGCAATTGATCTTGCTATTGCAGATGCAAATTTTCGGGAACAGCTCAACATTATTTTGTCCTGGGGTTTAAACATAATCTCGATAGTTACATTCAAATCTAAATGTTTCAGTCTTTAACGGAAAAGACAAGATAAAAATATTTCAATCCCATTCAACATCGCAATCAATAAATCGCCCGCGGTTTATTGTAACTAAAAAATTATAACTATTGTTTAAAAAACAGATCATCCTCGAGTAAAACAGTTGCCTTAATTCCGATTCTCCATTGTTCAGTGGTTTAGTTTTGTATCGCAGAGCCATTTATCTTGGATCCGAAACAGGAGGAGAATCGGACTCTCAAAGAGTAAACTGGCAATTCCGAGTGACCACTACAGACGAAAACGGGCATTTCCTTCCCCTTCACAATCAGCCCGATCTACCGTGCATAGTTGTGGTATCGCCCCACCGGAGATACCATCCGGATCAAATGATCAGCCTGCGGGCGAGTTCTCGCAATTTTCTTCACATCGTTCCACATTTTTGCCGCATTTCAACTCCGCGTGATATTTGCGACCATAATAAAGGATACCGGTGACACTAACGCGTCGGATAAGCTTATGTACTGAAAGCATTCTCCGGCTTTGGAATACGCCGGGAATGACATGGAGCCTTTTGCACAAGATGTCGCGAAACCTTAAACCGTGATTTATCATCGCATTTCTTCGAATTATTCACACTTGCGGAAATTAATTTTGCACGAGGAAACAAAGCTGGCGTTCATTACTTTTGTGATAAAAAAAAGGAAAAAATAGGAAAGTAGAAAAGATGGGAGGAAGACCTCAAAAGAAATTCATCTACTTTGCTTGTGGGGCGTGCGAACGATGGAAAAGGATTTCTGAAATATGTACATAAAAAACGTTAGTAGATTTCGTGGTCTATTTACTCGTCTCATCGAATATGTAGGAATAACAATTGATCAAAATGGAGGCAGTTTGAAATACAGTCGAAGTACGATTTCCGCCCATTGTAGTGTAAGAGAGTTTTGCGTTAAGGGAGAGTAAAATATGGCTCGTTTTTCACGATACGACTAAACATTCGATTTCATTAACTGTTGCAAATTCACTGCGTGCCTGTAAGTAAGTTTCCGTGAATCTATAAACCGTACAACGTAAAAAAAAAGTAATGAAAAATTCAAGTTTATATACTTGACACCAGTTGCGAGTACATACGGTTTAATTTTAAAGAACAATTATCAAATCCCACTTCAATTGTTCTGATTCCAATCTGATGATATTCGAGTTATTAGTAATCGAAATATCGAAAGACGTTAGGGCATGAAAGACTTAATGTAAAAGTGAACTGAGACAAAAGAAGATCTAAATCAGAGCAACTATTCATCCTTCGATTTAAACAATATTTGATTGATTAAATAAATGCACACAAATTTATAAAATAAAATGACAGTTACTAACAACTAAAAATAATATACGATCATTTTAAATATGATTAGGAGACGTGAGGGTAAAACGGGTTGACTAAGGAAATACAATAAAAATAGCTATTAACCAATGGGTAAGCTTGTCAGTAACGTTCTCATTTCTTTTCTAGATATACTTTTGATATTTTTAATACGGCACATACTTACAAAAAGTAGGCATTTGGTTTTAAGGAATGAATTCTAAAAAAACCACTTTTATGTACGATTCAAAAAGTGAGGGCAATACGGTTCATTTTGCCTTCACTTTTTGAATCGTACATAAACGGTACATTTATTATCATTCCCAGATATATAATTCCCAAAATGATCCCATACCATTCGCGGTATGTTCCCATCCCATTTCCACAATATCTCAATAAATTTATATCACAGTTTTATGCGCTTTAACCAAATTGTAATATATCCGTTTTGCCCTACCCGACTCTTAAAAATATCAATTCCACCATAAGAGGAATGTCTTCTTGTTCAAATTTATCTTGTGACATTCATTCTATTTTGAAGAAAAATCAAAATAGAATATGAAAAATAAAAATCATGTTCGGTCAGCCGGATTCGGTTGACCGAACACGAATTCGGTTGTCACAGGAGGATTTTCCCTCCCAATCACGTATGCCGGCCTTTGTCTCCGATCCATGCAACAACTTCGCGATTTTTATAATATTATAAGTTCATGTGAGCTCTGAAGTGACGAGGACGGATGTGTTGCAGCAAGAAGGTGTTTCTTAACCATTTTTGAGTTTATCATGAAAATATTTTGCGTCTGTCGCTTCTATCCTCAAAACTTGCTGTTATTTCTTGTCTTTGCATAATCGTGCACTCTTAAAAATCTTTTGTTTATGTCAGTAAGATTTACATTTCGTCAAGGTTCAGTTTGTTAGAATATAAATGTCACTCTGCGATAATAATCGTATGTATTTTTTCTTACAGAAAGTAATTCTGGTTGGCCTAAACTAATTTTCATTCTGTGACAGCAGGATATCTGTTTGCGAAAGAAGACGAACTGCGCGCGCACGCGTGGAACTCTCCTCATAACCTAAAAAAACTTTCCGCCAACGCAGGATCTAGTTCCTACAGATTTTCATGCTGTCGCCGCATGAACTCTGTTCGTCTAAAGTCGTGTTGTGAAAGAACTGAATTTCCTTCTCTCACAGACAACACGACATTTTTAAGAGTGTGTCCTATTATGATAAGAAGCAAATCAGCGCGTGGCGCCATGAATTCCTCCTGTAACAGGAGGAATCGATGGAAGTAATTTTATTTTTTGTAGACACAGAAATTTTCATGGCAAAATATTGACAAGATTTTCCACCTGTGATAGCCGGATTCAGAATGGTCGAACCGGATCTTGCGTTTTGCCCTTCGTCCAATAATTCTGAATAACTGCATGTAGATATTACAAAAATAAATACACGTTTGTTTATAGAAAACTAATCCTTATTAAATGTACTTTAATGGCCGGATATCAATACATATAATCTACCGCATTATATTACTGATTTATCGCATAATTACCTGGACAAAACTTTTTGTGGATGAGCTCAAAAACTAAAAGTACATCCCGCGTCTACGTTGTTTACACAAGTGACGCGCATTTGCATTGCACTTTTGTCTTTTGATGAGAGGCTTCTCGTAGTACATGCCAAATGGAGATGCCATCTCACCCTACAGCTGGTAAAGCAAATACCCGTTTTGCCCTTACTTCCCCTACCGAGATTGCATAACAACATTTGTTGAATTTAGCTTTACCGAAATAGAAATTTACCAAATAATATACAAAAATTTACAAACTCAGTTAGATTAATTAGACCCTGATAGAACATCAATGTTGTATTGGGATCTAAGATGGGGGCGTGGCTTATTGAAAAATGGAGGACTTAAGCGTGCACTTGCTCAAAAATGTACAACTTTTTGATAAAAATTTGTGATTTAAAAGTATGTTTTGTTTAACAATTATCCAGTTTGTACGAAAACAAACAAAAAATACCGTTCTTTGCGTATTATAATGTTTATTTCCCACAGGAAGTGCACGCTTAGTCTAGTTCAGATTTTGCCACCAGATGTCGCATTGAAGTATCTTAGATCCCAATATATCTATTTTATTTATGAATGTCCATCTAATATATATAATATACATCTTGTTCTATCGGGGCAATAAAACATTTATATAAAATTAAAGGATATGCATTGATTTTTCAAGTTTTCACATCTGAAATCTTTGTTCTCATCTAAGACAAAAAATCGTATTTCCCGACGGGACTCATCGTTTACACCAGATCGTACGTCTCGATTATGCAAAGCCGAAAACCTTCTGCGTCTGGCTGATGATCCGACAATCCCAGTTCAAATTTCCATCAAGCTTCAAGACGCGCGACGACCCCGACAACTTTGACTCGAATTTATTGTGTAATGTGTAGGCAGCGTGATATCGAGAAAACATCAGTTGGATAACGACAATGGATTTGTCTGTCGACAATAGGTTACTTCGTCATGGTACTGATTGGATTGTAATTGGTAACACCTATCCGAGCCAATTTGAAGCTTATGATAATGAGAATTGGGAAATCCATTCAAAGCGGGTGCTTTGATCGAATTCCGTAGGACGCTGCAAATGTCTCTGCCATTCGACCGGCGGTGTCATAGAATCACGAAATGGAATCACGTCGCACGTCGCATGCAAATTCATCGAGAAAGAAAACAACGGCATAAAGGGTGCGAAAATGAGGACTCGCGAGTATTCAGGGTGTCTCAGACCATCCGTCCACCTCGTTTAAAATTCAAAGGTTTGATATTTTGCGATGAAACGAAAGGTTCCCTTACTGATTTTGACGTCCTCTTTCCGACAGTGTAAAAATAAAAAGTCTCCGAACACAAAGTGTTTATGTTGCGGGGGGCAACATAAACATTTTTTATGGAAACCTCTATAATTTATTGGAAATTCGGAATCTACGCCCCCACATAAGTAGAATGTATTTAAAAGACTTTTTTCGATTACCCTAGTAGAAATTTCATAGGGCATGCCCCACCTGAAGTTTGGGTCCCTCATGGGCTTTTGTGGGGCAAGCCCA
>JABFPB010008104.1:0-10429 GCA_022817645.1 Ceratoteleas bidentatus | reverse complement strand
CCCGTGTTCAATCACTTAAAACGGTTCGAACACTTGAACTGATCGAACAGTTTAGACGTTCGAACACTTGAACTGTTCGAACAGTTTAGACGTTCGAACACTTGAACTGTTCGAACAGTTTAGACGTTCGAACACTTGAACTGTTCGAACAGTTTAGACGATCGAACACTTGAACTGTTCGAACAGTTTAGATGTTCGAACACTTGAACTGTTCGAACAGTTTAGACGTTCGAACACTTGAACTGTTCGAACAGTTTAGACGTTCGAACACTTGAACTGTTCGAACAGTATAGACGATCGAACACTTAAACTGTTAGAACAGTTTAGACGATCGAACACATGAACTGTTAGAACAGTTTAGACGTTCGAACACTTGAACTGTTCGAACAGTTTAGACGTTCGAACACATGAACTGTTCAAACAGTTTAGATGTTCGAACAGTATAGACGATCGAACACATGAACTGTTCGAACAGTTTAGACGTTCGAACACTTGAACTGTTAGAATAGTTTAGACGTTCGAACACTTGAACTGTTCAATTTTTGAAACGAGTTTTTTTTAAACAAACAATTTTTGAAACTGATCAATTTTTGAACACTTGATCTGTTCAATTTTTGTTCAAAGTAGAATTTGCTACTTTTTGCCACTCCACACCCCCCAAGTCACGCTTGGCCGAGAACATCTAAACTGTTCGAACGTCTAAACTTTCAACAGTTCAATTGTTCGAACGTCTAAACTGTTCGAACAGTTCAAGTGTTCGAACGTCTAAACTGTTCGAATAGTTCAAGTGTTCGAACGTCTAAACTGTTCGAACAGTTCAAGTGTTCGAACGTCTAAACTGTTCGAACAGTTCAAGTGTTCGAACGTCTAAACTGTTCGAACAGTTCAAGTGTTCGAACGTCTAAACTGATCGAACAGTTCAAGTGATCGAACGTCTAAACTATTCGAACAGTTCATGTGTTCGAACGTCTAAACTATTCGAACAGTTCAAGTGTTCGAACAGTTCACGGATTGCACGGGTCACACGGGTCGAACGACCCGTGGTTCGGATCAGCTACATGGGTCACACGGGTAAAACGACCCTTGTCTAAGTGTCCCACACGGGTAACACGGGTAAAAACCGAAGACTCCCGATACGGGTCACACGGGTACCCTACCATTAGATCCCAAGATTAAAACATCAAATAATTATAATTTGGCTAGAGTCCAAGGAAGAGCTCGAACGAACCGACCCGATTGACCCGACTCGAGTCGGGTAGGTCCGGTCGAATTGTAATTATTTGATGTTTTAAAATTTTTCCCTTGACCCTTGACCCGTAGGAAGCAGAAGAGGCTCTCCTGAAAAAATGTAAATTCCGTGTAGGCAAATGTTGCGAGTACACGGACACGGAATTCGCACGGTAAATAAAAAGTAAATGTCGTGTTTACGGAAAATGCGTAAAACGGAATTCCGTGTACACGGAATTTCCATGTACACGTTAAATCCGTGTATACGGACTTCGAACGGGCTTCGAAATCGAATTTCTGTGTACACGGTATTTCCGTGTACACGGAAGATCGGTGTACACGGAATTCGAACGGGCTTCGAAATCGAATTTCCGTGTACACGGAATTTCCGTGTACACGGAACTTCCGTGTACGTATACACGTTATATCCGTATACACGGTTGGTGCGAATAGTCACAGCCATTGAAAAATAGAATTTGAATTCCATGAGAAAGATTTGAGAAATTCATTATTTATTCTCAATTATTTTCTATTCTTTTCTATTCCAACGATTTCTCAGGGTTTTTGTGGAGCAATTTTGAATTCTTCAGAATTCGTTTTTGTTCAATTCCAAAATCTGAATTCAAACTGACAAGATGAATTCTTTTCTATTCTTTTCAATTCCAGTTAGGTTGACATTTTGAAAAAGTTTACTTTGAATTCCACAATTGGAATTCATTAAACTATTTCTAACATTCAAAAATGAAAAATGAATTCCATTTAATTCTAATGAATGCCAAATTTGGTTATAAATCCAATTCTTTCCTATTCGTTTCTATTCAAAATTTTTTGCAGGGCAGGTTTGCTTGTTAAAAAAATTCAGGCAATCCGTTTAATCGATGTAATGGGATTAAATCAACATTTGTTCAATGTTATTTACCTTACGCTTATTACCAAAGTGAAAGTGGGAATATATTGGCTATATATTACTCAATCACAAAAATCACAAAAAATTGGACTATAAATTCTCATTTCCTAATAAGAAAACTGGTAACTTTTACGTGCTGTTCAATAGTATTTGGCGATAAATGTCCTGATTTGATCCTATTCAATTTAATTGTCGTCTCAATAGGATTTAATAGGAGCCAACGGATTTCTTCAACGAGGATTCGCGCTTGTTTTGCTGCTGTCTTTGTTCCCGGTTGCCTTTCTTCTGCGGCCGCAAACAGACGAAATAAATGGCTAATTGTTCTGCGACTTCTTGTTTCTCGCTGTTGACTCTCGTTTGTTTATTTACTTGTGCGCGATTTTTTCGCGGATAATCGAGATATAAATCTCGATTACCAAACGTATGCTAATGATGAAAAAATACGATCCACGGCAGCTGGATTTCGGCATTTATTGTCGTTGCAGAGGAACTGTTATCTCGGTGTGCTTTTCACGGCATTCGTTTTATTACTGACATTATCATTATATCTTGCTTTTATTTTAGTTAAAGTTTATTTATTTCTTTACTTATTTATTTATGGGATGTAAGTGGATTCATTTTCCACAGTGGCAAAAAAGTATATCAAAAAAGTATATCATTCAGAAATTGGCACTGTATTTTCTATCAATCATCGAGAATTTCCTCTTAATTTGAGCAGAAATAGTGAAAAAACATTTTCACGAATCGAGTGAAAATATTTTTTTGCTAGACTTATCTCAAATCAGCCTAAACGACATTGTTACCATGATTTCTATCGACTACTATCATTTCTATCAATTTTCGATAGAATAGAAGATAGAAGATAGTTACAATCTATAATTTTTTTTTTCAATTTTGTAAATATATAAAAGGTCGAAGTGTTCACGAAAAGAACGCGTGGATTATCTTAAATTCCACACGTTCGGAACATAAAGTCGTTTATGAGCAATTCTAGGAAATGGTAATCTTCAGTTCAGGAAATGGCAAACTTCAGTTTCCACGCAATGAATTAATTTCAAGTGCAACGAGCGATCAGCTGCTCGCAATCCACTCCTGGCATTGTACTGTTTGTTGCAATTGCGTAAACTGCAAAACACAAATTATCGACTGGAAATAATTACTGAGGTGTCGGTCGTTTTGATAAGATTAAGCCCGGCGTAGTCTACTTTCGGCTTCGGCGAGACTTTGATGATATCTGCCGCGCGTTGCACAATTATTTACAACAAACAATTATTGACTTGTTTATAATGAAAGTACGCTTTATCGTGGCTGTTCCAGTTTCTGGGATTACGCAACGCACTTTTTTGCTTCCGAAAATATGCATTCAAAACTGATAAACTGAAATTTAAGTTGTTAAATTTGACATTTATTTATAATACTTCGAAATATTCCTGGTACATTTAAAATAATCCAGACAAATATTTTAGGTTCGCCATAAGAAGTTTAAGTTCAAGTTAACGAATGCCAGTTGTTATAACCCCGATTTGCGCATGCGTAGAAGATCCTATTTTACGTTTTAAAATCTTTGGCTATGGGTCTTTTGCTCTAAAACACCTAAACTATTTCGAGGGCTTTCAGCCTACAGTATTAAGCGCCAAATTTCAAATACAATAATTAGACAATGTTTTGCATTTTTTAATTAACCTAAAATAGTTATTTAAAAACGATTCTTATAATTAAATTTCTTATAAATAATTGTATGCATAATTATTTCACGCCAATTAACTATTTATTTATTTTCCAATTGTACATCGAAAATTTATTTTTTTTTTAACGTGAAAAACGTTTCCCTTGTGTTGAGGATATTACGTTATCACGATCTACATTCTTAAATTGAAATATTTCTTTTTTACACTTGTACCGAAATGTCTGTGGAGATGTAGACTTGTATGTAAAGTGAAGAATGCATTTGTAAAAATGACCAAAGCAAATCGTCGGATATGCTCGGTGACCTTCCCGAGCAGGTAAAGGCGGCAGATCGCGTCTCGGCGACAGGCGCAATATATGAAAAGTGTAAACAGTACACTGCCGCTATTGTCTCTGACGAGTAGCCTACCTCCTCAGGATGGGAGAAAGTTTGTTTAGGTTTGAGAGGTTCTTTCGGATCTGAAATTGCCAGTAAAGGTAAAGGACGGTTGTCGGTAATCCGCAACCTGAGAAATGCAAAAATGTATGATTTGTCTTGATTTATTTACTACCGGAGATAAGCGAATGCTTGGCTTAAGGTGGTTGTATCATGAAGGATCGTATATTTAGGGTGCCAAATGAAAATGTGGTCATATTAATTTAATCATGTTTTATTATTTCATCAGAAGAATAGTTTGATCGTTTCTTGAACATTAATTGTTTACATTTAAAGTGTAAACAATTAATTTATTCGTGTAAATCCCATGGATGTTTGAGTTCTGGCCAATAGGAGAAAATTAAGGTATCCAGACTTTGGGGAAACTCGACTTCATGGTTGATTCTTTACTTTCTATTGCAGGTTGGATCTTTCCGTTTTAGTTTATTTGCGTTGGCCATAAAGTCGAGTTTTTCCCTGAATTTTCCAGACTTTCCATTAGTATGGTATTATCAATTACTACAAATGTATATCAAATCTAGAGGTTTGCCGGAAAATCTTCTTTCCACCCTCCTATCTCAAGCATCAAGTCATAATGATTTTGGCAGTCAGGTGTAGTTTTGTCGTACATCGTCCCTTGTGCGATAAGTTAATTCTATACCTGAAATAAAATGTCTGAGAGGAATCTTGATTACCTACAATGAAATCATCACGTTTTCTAATGATGAATGTCAATCATATTTCCCAGACACATTTTCTCTTTCCATATTTCCCGTAAGCGTTAGAAATATTAAGTAGAAATAAATGGAATACATTTGGATCGTAAGGACCGGTTTGAATAGAAAATAGAAAGATGTTGTATATGGCTCTTTCTTAAAGAAATAAAATGTCAACCGAACATTTTTGGATAATATTTTAAAAGGTTTTAAAGAAAAATATAATAGTTTTTAAGATTTGGACTTTAAGTCGGATCTATTTAAATTTACAACTTATGTGTAATTCTATAGAAGAGCTTTTTTAATAGTTGAACTCTAGTTTTCTTTTTACTTTACTTGACGAAATTATTATACATTACCAGACAATTATAAATTGTTAACGCAAAGTCTTTTAAATAACCATGTTTTCCATTTTTTACAATTTTATTCGAAGAATAAAAATGTAAAATGTAAAAAAAAATGTTACTTTTCCATAAGAATGCTTCATAAATCAGTAAAACTATGAAACATATGTGTTAGAAATTCTAATTAGCTTTTATAATTTAAATCTATCTTTAATTGATGATATGTAAAGATCACAAATATATAGAAAACAAATTACTAGATAATTTAAAACTTATTCACACAAAAGGTGTTGTGGTAGCAATATAAAAATGTCCAATTCCACTATCTCAAATCCCAACTTCAAACTTGAATTGACATACTTGTTCTTACCGTAAACAAACTACCAACTCCTAATTTTCAAACTCTTCCAAGCAGTAACCGACCCCAAACAGTCTCACACTCCAAAGTCTAACCAACCTTCCTTATCGACCGATTCCTGACAGTGCTTTCAGATTCTATAGTTTCGTCTCTCTCGCACAAAGTGGCCAATACTCAACAGCTGAGAATCAATTTAAATTAAACAGTTGTAATTTTAAATAAAATGGACACAAGAACAATTAGAATAAAAATATATAAACTGTTTAAAAATGCAATAAACAGCAACCAAAAGCTTTACCTCAACGTTTTTTAAGTAGTATCAGACTTTATCAGAGAATTTCAGAGTTTTTCAGAGAATTACAGACTCTGTAATTTAAGTCTGAAAAACTCTGAAAATCTTTGAAAATCTATCATAAATGGAATTTCATCTCTGTCAAATTTTTTCAGAGATTTTTCAGAATAAATTTCAGATATTTTCAGAGTATTTATTACTAGGGTCTATATTAATTAAATGCATTTACAAGATTTCTATCCTTCTTTTTGGCAACACCGCTTTCAACACATTTAACGCATTTCAACAACAGTTTAAAACCTCTTAATACATTTCAAAATATTAAAAATTTCTGACAACACCGCTTTCAACACATTTAACACATTTCAACAACAGTTTAAAACCTCTTAATACATTCCAAAATATTAAAAAACGTTCCAACACTATTTCCCATCACTTCAAAATGTCCTCACTTCTTCCCTCACTGCTCCCTATTCACTCAAAATTCATACACTCCAAACTCTCCTCCACTCCACTCCCCATTCAAACTCCCTCTCACTGCCGCCCCAAAAACAGCCTCACCAAGAAAAGCCCTCAAACTCCCTCCACTCTCCCCTCCACCTCGGGCCCAGCATTTAAATTTAAATCCTCCCTTCGGCCGTTTCCGGTCGACCACGTGACCCGCTCGTCTCCAAACAATAGCGCCCGAGCCGTTTACCGCGTCCGACGCTCCGAGCCGTAATCGCGCAGCGCCACGAACGCAGTCGCAAGCCTGCACCCGGGGCCCCCTTTACCGGTCCCCCTTTATCTCCCCGAACCCAGCCTAACCTCGCCCCGACCGAAATATTCGCCTCTCTTTCCCGACGCCGCGCGACGCAACGCTTTCCGCCCGGAAAAGTCGGTTGGCTGCGAGTGGCGCGCGAAGTTGGCTGCGGGTTGCGCGCGACGGTGGAAGGGAAGGAATCGCCAGTGGAGACGAGCAACGGCGACGTCGGTACAAAGTGAGTGCGCGCGTGTTCCTGGGGAGAGCGGCTGTCCGGTTGGCGTGTGCCGCGCGGACGATGCGCGCGGATTATGTGCGCGGGTGAACGCAACCGAGGTCCGGACAGCGCCGGTGTTGCAACGTTCGGCCAAAATGGAAGAGCGCGGCGTTCACAGCAGTATCAGCGATATAAATAGCGAGGACACGACGCGCTGCGAGAGTAAGTCGGGGAACGGGGCCCGGGTCGAGGGGGGGGGGCGTTTATTTACCTTTTCTGTCGGAGTATTTTTGCGTTTTCGCTTACGTCATTGGTTGAGAGGGTTATGACAGTTGGGTTGTGATTTGGGCGATTCGAAGGGATTGGAGGGAATTTGAAATTCGAAGGGGAGGGAAAGTGAAATTTGGGTTGGGGTTTAATTGAGGTTTGGAATTGGGGAGGAAAGAGATTTGGAATTGAGTCTTGATCGAAATGAAAGTGGAGGTAAATTTTTTGTTTGTTCGGTTATGGGGAATTGGGAATGTGAGGCAGTTCTTTTGAATCCACTTTCGCAAGGGTTTTCCGTTTTATGGTTCTGTCTGGGTTTTTCTGGAAGTTCGATTTTGATGCTTTTTCGGTGGGATTTGTTGAGGGATTAGTGAACATTTTCTTTGTACCGCTGTTTGCTGACTTTCGGTGAGCTATAAATTCCAGTGAGAAAGAGGAGGATTCGCAACAAATGGGAAAGAGGCTTTGCAAGAGTTGCGACGAAGTTTTTATTGTGTTTTCTTGTGCGATTGTTGTCAAAACAAACGGAAACGGCGCTCCTCGCTAGATTTTAATTCGCCGTCTAGCTGAGATTCAAGCAAAACATGTTTTATAATGCCTCTGCTGACACGGAATTTTAATTGTCACTTTATGAGTGTTACAGCAGTTTTGCAGACCGTTTGCACTGAGAGGTCGTATTTGTGCATATTAAAATGTTTGCCTTGATTGTTTGTTTCGGGCGACGCTTTTATTATATTCCTGATTCATATTATTTAGAGTGAAGAATCACCGATGTTGTTGTTTGAGGAATGATTTTTTTTACGAATTGCGTTTTGAGAAATGGTGACTAGAACGTCAATCGTATGTGGAAATGAGCACTTAATTTATTAGCTCTAATTTTGGAAAAAATGACGTGACCACTTACTCATAATTAGATGAATATAGATAATGGCTATTGATTTTTGAATGGTTTTTATGCCAAATGCAACTGTACATTGATTTTACTGTATTTATTCTCTGTATTTTAAATGGTTTTGTTGATAGGTTTGTAAGATTGGGAAACAAATTTGTATATTTGAGTGTCAAATATAAAAATTTGAGTGAATTAAAATATAAATAGTAAAAAATATAAAAATAAAGAACCTGTTCACTTTAATATGAAATTAATGTGTATGGAAATCAAATACATACATGATATTGTATTGGTCAATCAGACAGTGTATTCGGTTTATTTTATATCAGTTTCAGTCTTGCAAGTATATTTTCTGACAAATAGAAAAGGGCCATGAAAATATGTGAACTCAAGACCTGAACACATTTTTCATTTCATTTATGATTAATTTTTATTATATTTTCCATTATTTGTTATAAGTTTTTTTTAATCTTAGCAAAATAAAAAATATGTAGAGAAATCGAGAAAAAATAACAAAAAATACTTGTATACAAAACGAAATAAATATTTTCTTGGAGACATTGAAGCTTGAAAACAAGATCGGAGTCAAATACTTTAATTCCGGAAAAGGAGAAAGTTCATATCGGTTTTAGGAAATAATGTAGTGAAAACGTCACCAATTTAGTATTGAATATTTTGTCATTCAACGTCAAATTTCACAGTCAATTTACTATCCACTTGACATAGTTTGTTTATATCTCTGTCCCTTTCTGAAATTAAAATTCATACTTGTTTATCTTAGATTGGTTTAGCATACTAGTACTCACACATTGTACTTTCAGAAAAAATATCGCGAGTTTGTATCCAAATGTATAGTTCCAAGAATTCGGACAATTGAAAACAATCTTATGATATTTCTTCGTGAAATGTCATTGCACAATTAAACACTTCATGATAATAGGAAGTACATGAATGTACTTGAAATACGCGATTCGTGAGACTTCTGAAATGCGAATTATACGCTCGCGACATGTGACAAACTGTATAATTAAAAGAAGTTATTAATCAAAGAATGAGCTAATAATTTTCTTATATGCAAAGTAGAGTAATATTTAAATAGATTAATAGTGAAAAAAATAAGAATTCTCTGCCAAAAAAAATTTGTATCTGCTTAGCTCAAGATTTATCTGCTCAAGATTTTGTATTTGTTTTCTAAAATTCAACGGGTTGAATTTTAAAATACTCTAAAAGTAGTTGAGGATATTTCTTAGATTTATTGATTGATGGTTAATGTAATGAATTTAGTAGATCCTTAGAAAAAGCTAATTTAATAATATTTAGATACCGTCGATTCTATAAAATGTTTTTAACTTGATTAATTTATAAAGGTTTTTAAGTAATGAAAATTTCAAGGAATTGAATAAATATCAACATATTCGAAATGTCAATGTTCAAAAAGGCCAATGACCTAATTACTGTTCTTTTGAGCTGATTAATCAAGCTGATTAATCAAGTCCTAATTAACATTGGTGTTATTATTATTTTTTATAAACTATTCAATGGTATTTAAAAAAAAGAGGACAAAAAATGCTTGAAATTTCTCAAAGAAATAAGATATAATGAATTCCTAATAAGATTCACCTTATGGGGATTTCTTAGCTTCTTTCAGTTTAATGTATTGATTAAGAAACAATGTTAAACAAATTAATTAATTAATTCTACTTGTCTAAGTATGAACAATGCATTGAAACTAATTTCGTGTTTTTTAACACAATTGTTATTTAATCGACTAAACCAAATATTCACATTTACAAATTTCGGAAACTCCAAAGAAACGAAGAGTTGAAGAATTTTTCAATTATTGGAGCTGTCAACGATTAAACTAATTCATGAATTATGTTCTCGAAAATGATAACTCAAGGTCAATGATCATCGAATGCTTAATCTCAATCAGTCTATCAACTGTGTGAATCACTGAAATGTGAATCTCAGTCAACGAAATCGGTCCGAACATGTTTCACAATTCTGGAGTTCTCAAAGAACCGACACTTGTTTAATTCATGTTTAACAACTTTCGGAATATTAATTATGATGTCCATTTCCAAGTACCGCTATGGGTCACTGGTTGCCCAAGTCTGTTTTTCGTCCAAGACACTTTATTAAACAGTCCCATTCGGATGCCGGAATGTGATAGACAAAACGGTAACTGATCTGACTCGGATCATTAGGCAACTTTTTTATTTGTTAGTTTTACGAGTTTGCACAAAAATTCAACAAATACATGTTCAATAGTCTTCAATTGACAACTTCAGATCCCACCATTCCATTCACAAAACTTTGAATCCTTCACGAAGAAATAAGCAGTTAAAAAGTCTTGCACTGATAAT
>JABFPB010008103.1:0-10429 GCA_022817645.1 Ceratoteleas bidentatus | reverse complement strand
GAACCGGGTTTAGAACCCGGAACCGTGGTCGGAACCGATACGGAATCCGGAACCAATGTCGGAACTGGGTTTGGAACCCAGAGCTATGGTCGGAATCAGATTCGGAATCCGGAACCAATTTCAGAACTCGATTTGGAACCCGGAACCGTTTTCAAAACCGGGTTAGGAACCCGGAACCTGTGTCTGAACCGGGTTTGAATCCGGAACCTCTTTCGGAACCCGGAACCAACGTCGAAACCGGGTTTGGAACTCGGAACAAATGTCGGAACCGGGTTTGGAACCCGGAACCGTTGTCAGAACCGGGTTAGGAACCCAGAACCAATGTCGGAACAAGATTCGGAATCCGGAACCAACGTCAGAACTCGATTTGGAACCCGGAACCACGGTGTGGAACTGGATTTGGTCGGAACTGGATTTGGATTCCGGAACCAATGTCGGAACCAGGCTTGAAACCCGGAACCCGTGTCAGAACCGGGTTATCAACCCAGAACCAATGTCGGAATCGGATTCGAAACCCTGAATCAATGTCGATACTGGTGTCGAAGCCGGGTTCAGAACCCGGAATCGGGTATGAAACCCGGAACCGTGGTCGGAACCAGGTTCGAAACCCGGAATCCCTCCCCCGCCCTACTCGGATGGATATGTCAGGTCAGACCGATAGGTCTGAACTGATATCGAATGTGTATTTCAGTATCATCTGTTGCAATATTAAAACGCCTATAAATTTTTTATACTGCATTTTGAGATGTATGCCCATTGAGATTTTTGTTCAGAAATGTCTCGGAAACAACATATTTCAAAATCAGCCAATTTAACGGAAATCACTTTTCTATAAGAAATGTGCGGGGTCCTTTATTACATGTTTAAATGATTCTCTAAATTAAATTGTTTTATTCCGTTTGAACTTTATTCTGTTGAAAATTGACCCCTCTTTCCTTCAGTATCGAACTTTGAATACAATTCTAAAACGAGTTCTATCAACATTTGTTCCAACAGAAAAATCAGACAAAACAATATTTTTGTCATATAATTCGTAAGAAGATATCATATTTTGTATCCGTCCTAGAACGGGAATTGTATTTTTTTAATTGCAGTATATATTTTTTTCACGATGATAAAAATTTGCAATATTTTGATATTACTATTGTAAAAAATATGAAAAAAATGATATTTACAATTGTAAACATTGCTGCACTCCTGTAAATGTCCAGTGAAATGGCGAAAAATGCAAAAAAAAAGTTTTTTTGCGATTGTGTTCGTACATATGTATATGTATATATATGTAATTATATATCTATACGTATATATGTGTATTTATTGCTTTCGGCTAAAAAGCCATACAATTGGGCTTCGCCCCTATACAATTCTGTAATACAAATATAAATATCTATACCGGCTTATACAAAATATACAAATAAATACAATATTATACAAGAAAGACTGGCGTATAAACATAAGTAGTCTGTGTTGCGTACATGTAGGTAGAGGATCAGTCCAGCGTATGCTTATAAATTTTGTAAATCAGGCGAGTACAGTTCGCAAGGGTGCCGCGGTCGTGAGAGTTCAAAATTTCACTCAAAGGAAGAGTGTCCACCTCCGGGAAATGAAAAATTGAATCTCGAGTTACAGCAGTAGCGGGACAGATACAAAAATAATGGCTCAGGGCTAAAGAAGGGGAGTCATTCAGGGGGAAATTGCAAAAATCACAATAATCGTCGCTAATTGTGTACCTAACGTGGTTCATTTGTCGTTATTTAATTACCGCTAAATAACGACAAGCTTGCCAATTAGCAGATAGGGACGAGGCATAACTCTCGCATAACCCGCTCAATTTCGCATCAAAATTTCGCTAAATTATCGCACCAAATCGGCCTCGTACATTAGCACACTCGAAAGTAAACAAATACAAATCTCGCTCTCGCATGACCTATTAGAAGAGGAGGTGAAAACTCACTAGCGTTCTGTAGCATCCAAACTCACAGCTGAAAAGTTAGAATATTTATGCTAGAAAAATATTTAGGACGCTTTCCCCCCTTCCGCGTAATTCGATCTTGCGACATAAGGCTGCTTTGCTTGGCGTGTAGAGATGTCGTCAACGGTGAAGAAATATGTACCCGTTCAAATTTAGTGCCAAAAGTTTGCGCTACGCGCTCAAATTTCGCCTGGCGCAAACAATTTTCGCTACGCACTCAAATTTAGCGTGCAGTGTCAAAAGTTTGCGCTACGCGCTCAAATTAAAGGTGGATTTAATGTTTTTTATTACGATGCAAGCGCGAGTAGTTTTTAGATGATCGCGAAAGACATCAGCGCAAGCATCTTTGCGACGGTTTGAAATCGGCGCAAGCGTCTCTGCGGCCGTATTAAACGCCGCAAACACTAAATCCATCTTTAGCGCCTAGCCCCACAAATGGCGCTAACGCTGACTGTATTGCGCCATTTTTGCGCTTTTAGAATTTGCCCATCCCTGGCGCTGGCCCTGGCCCTTCATGGGCCCGCTGGTGTGTCGACTCCCACGACGACGATGAAGGGTGCGACCCGTCTTATCTCGTCGCGAAGAGTGTGACAAAGCTCCGTGTCCGTCCGTCGCTCGACTTCTCTGAGCGGGTTGGCGGCGCACGGCTTTCTCCTCTGCGTGACCGCCGGTCGCTCAGCTCTCCGAGATAGATGGCGGCATACGCTTCCTCCGCCCTCACGTGCCCGTCGGTCGCTCAGCTACTCAGAGCGGGTTGGCGTCACACGTCGAGGGCCTCCTTCTGTTGTCTGGTGCGGCGGGACCGACGGGCGCTCGGATTCGTGTAGCTGGAAGGCGGCATCCGCGGATCGCACACTCGCGACTCACAATAAAGGGAAGGAGGAACGACAAGGTCACGGGAACGAAAGTTTACGCGTCTTCCCGGCGACTCGCAAAGTACAGAGAGGGAAAGCGCTTCGGCGCTTTCCCACATGGCCACTCGTGGCGCTGCGGTTGGCGCAGCGCAGCCCATAAACTCGTGCGATATTCAAATTTCCCCCAGAATTTTTGGTTACAAATTGGATGCAGTTATATTGTTCTTATAATTTTTTAATAATTAAAAATTTTTAATTTAACATGTAGAACTATTTTTTATTTTGTTATACGTTTTTTAATTTAAGATTTTATAAAAAATAATTATTATTTTATTTTCTTTATTTAATTATACAGGGTGGGGCATTTAACATGTTTTCTGGAAATATTTCCGAAAGAAAGCACTTTACCAAAAAACTTCTAAACGCAATTTTTTGATAAAATGAGAGTTTACATTCTTACACATAAACGACAGTTAAAATAATACGTAAAAACGCGAACATGCAAATACAATTTAATTTTTTGCGATTACAGCGCCATCTGTAAAGTTAATAAAAATGTTGGTTAAGTAAAAAGTTCTTGTTTTTTTACAAGGATTCTGAATCTGCAATAAAAAACGGGGGTTCCCATTTAAGATTAGGTTGCCCCTGTTTTAGCGAAAACAGCGCCACCTGGGAAAAAAACAATATCACATAACAATAGCCCAATTTTGTATGATTATTTTTTATATGGGTCATTTTTTTGGTAAAGTGCTTTCTTTCGGAAATATTTCCAGAAAACATGTTAAATGCCCCACCCTGAATATAATTTTAAATTATATAAAGAATATTGGAGTAATTGGAATACTCAAAAAATTCGAATATTCGAAATATCCGAAAATTCGAAAGTTCGAATGTAAATTAGAAGGATTAATAAATCTGAACATTCGAAACCTCGAATACTTCGTAAAATCAACAACTCCAGTGATAATATTTCTTTCTTTGTTTCCAATAAATTGTTGTGAAATTAAGATATTGTTTTCAGCTTCGCTATCCCGTTATGTATTAAATTCTAAAAATAATATAGGCGTTAAAAACCATTTGCGAAAATCGTTACCGCAAGTTAGCGTCATCGAATAATATTCCGAAACATATGGGCAATATTAAATATCTATGTTCAAACATTGATAGTTGTAGAAACGGGGCAAAAATTAATACATTTAACACAATGCCTTTTCCACTTGCAGGTATTAACTGCACACCTCCAGCGATCGAAGACTTTCCACATGATTTGTTTGATGAATACCAGCGACAAGACGGAGCTGTTGTAGTGCACGTCATTGTTTCTCTTTACCTCTTCATTGCATTAGCCGTAGTATGCGATAAATTTTTTGTACCTGCCGTAGAAAAAATATGCCACGGTAAGAGTTCAATACATTGAATAAATAGCGTATGTATACGACTACATAATCATAAACAGTTTATAATATATATATATATATATATATATATATATATATATATATATAATATGCAATATAGAAATATGACGTAACACAGTGCATCTTGCCGTGCTATCTAAATATTTCTTGCACTGCCGTATTCCCTGAAGTCTCGCGATGGTTATCCCTTTCACCCGCACATTTCTATGTTAAAAAAAGTTCCTTATCAAGTACACGCAAAGGACGCGTGTATTGCAGAAGGTTTGCACAAAAATATAGGTGGGTATTTTTCCGACCCACTACCGCTGAAATAGTTAAAGGCTATAAAAAGTTATTGTTACTATTATAAATATTTTTTATTTCAATTGTTGTAGTGTCCATACAATTTTTGACCTTTTTTACCGTTGTTTGGCCATTGTCTGATCTTTATCTGGCCGTTTTCTGACCGATGTCGCACCGTTTTCGTACTAACGGTGCACCGTTTTATCAGTTGTCTGACCGTTATCGCACCGCTGTTGGACCGTTAGTCGCTATTAGCCGTTATGGGATCGCGGTCAGAGCAATGTCAGACTGTAATCAAACATTTGACGGGCGCTATCGGACTATTGTGTGGCCATCGTCTGACCATTGTTAGATCGTCGAGATATCTAACGTTCAAGGTCAGATGTTAGGGTAGTCCAAAATTTTTTTTTTTCAAATTTCGTGCTCATCATCGTGGATTGTGTTGAGTAACTCTCGCGCCACTGAATGCGTTTTTCATAAAAATCGGTCAATATTTAGAGGTTGCGCAAGTGGAAAATTTGTCGAAAGAAATTCGAGTTGTTTCACTTTCTGAATTAAAGTGCAAAAACACAAATACATTTTTTTTATTTGGAAATATGTATTCTGCCCAACCTAGAACATTATAATTAAACGTTTTAAGCACCCAAACCCATTCCTGACAAGAAACCGTAGAAATAAATTTAAGATGACAATAATACAAAAATGACAATAATACAGAAATGAAATGATACAAAAACATGATATTTTTGAAATGACGCTTGATGCCCTTTTTATATTGTAATGATGGTATAGACATCGATTAGAATGATACTAAAGAATAAGTTTTTAATTTCCAAACTTTTGCATTTCACCGAAATGTGCAACATTTACTGTTACTAGAAATTTGGTTTTATTGTACTTCGATGAACGATGACTTCAGGGGGTGTAATTTTAAACTACTTAAATATCCGTAGTTTGTTCTTACTCACTCGGACGCGTAAGATGACGAGCAGCAATAAAGAGTTTTATTCAATGCCTGAAGCGGGTAAACCCCGCGAAGCGGGCCGAGCGGGCAACCGCTGGTGGGGGGTTCGGGGAGCGGAGCCCCCTCCTAGAAAGACAAAAAACTTTTATTAAATACCTGCACGAAAAGTACTACATTTGTTGCTATTAGTAGGGAGGAAAGTAAGACTTTTCTGACTATTGCCTACTTTTTCCCCTAGAGAAAAAGTGTTATCATTTTACCTCAAACGCGGGGAAAAAATACTGAATACTTTTTCCCCTGAAAAGCGGGGAAAAATAGTAAATTACACCACTAGGGAGAGAATTTCGCATTTCTTGACGAGTACACTTGCGTAACGAGCCGAAGCCTAGTTCTGCAAGGAACGATTGAGAAATCGTTTCGTGTACGATATTTTTCCTTACGAGAGAGTGGGAAGCCCGCGTTTCCGCCCGTCAGAGCGGGAATGTGGGTATTCTCAGCCCGAGTGAGGAAAAGTACTTGTTATTTTTGTACTGAGGAAAAGCATGTTTTATTTTTTTTTAATAAAAACATTCAAACAACATTCAAAAAACACCAAAAAAATTCAAAATACATTCAAAAAACATAAAAAAAACATTAGAAAAATTTTTTTTAATCAAAAACGATAAAAAAACATAAAAAATTGAAAAAAATAAAAAAAAATTAAAAAACAACAAAATTGAGAAAAATGTGGTTGTAGAACAGCATGCTGAGCACAATTTTTTTTATTCAAACGTGTGCTATACACGAAACAAGCGACCTCCGGGGATGAAAATTAATTTCCGAACAACCTTTGACCCTGTCTATTTAACGAACCGTTTGCACCATTTTATGTGGCTGAAGAACAGCACGTGCTGAGCACAAATTTTTTTAGTCACCTCCGGAGGTCGCTTGGTTCGTTTGTAGCACTCGTTTGAATAAAGACTGAAACATACGTAAAAAATGTGAAACCGGTTCGTTAACTTGGCGGGGCATTTTTTAATGAGCTGCGCATGGTGCATGACTGCATCGTTTTCGGGAGGGTCAATAGTTGTTCGGAAATTGATTTTCATTCCCGGAGGTCGCTTGGTTCGTTTGTAGCAATTCATACGTGTGCTACAAACGCCCTTTGAATCAACGCGGAAAAATACGTAAAAACGTGGAAAAGGTTCGTTAACCAGGCGGGACATTTTTTTAAACGGAGCGCATGGCGCATGACTGCCTTGTGTTCGGGTAGTTTAAAAGTTGTTCGGAAATTGATTTTTTTAAATTTATTTTATATAGCATTACGTGCGGCGAACAACACATTTTCGACTTCGCCAAAGTAAGGAACACCCTAATGCGCAGCGCATGGCGCATGACTGCATCGTGTTCGGGAGGGTATACAGTTGTTTGGAAATTAATTTTCACCCCTAGAGGTCGCTTGGTTCGTTTGTAGCACACGTTTGATTCAATGCGGATAAATGCGTAAAAAGGTGGAAACGGTTCGTTAACCAGGCGGGGCATTTTTTTAACGGAGCGCATGGCGCATGACTGCATTGTGTTCGGGAGGGTCAAATGTTTTTCGGAAATTGGTTTTCACCTCCAGAGATCGCTTGGTCCGTTTGTAGCACACGTTTGAATCAAGGTTGAAAAATACGTAATTAAAGTGGAAAAGGTTCGTTATCTAGGCGGGGCATTTTTTTTCTGCGCAGCGCATGGCGCATGACTACATCGTGTTTGGGTGAGTCAAAAGTTGTTCGGAAAATTGATTTTCACCCCCCGCAGGTCGGTTGGTTCGTTTGTAGCACATGTTTGAATCAAGGCTGAAAAATACGTGGAAAAATGAAGTGGAAATGGTTCGTCAAACACGCGGCGCATTTTTTATGCGCAGCGCATGCCGCATGACTGCATCGTGTGCGGGAGCGTAGACAATTGTTCGGCAATTGATTTTCACAAATCAATTTCGGAAATGTTGTCAAAAATAGTGAAGTTGGAAATAGTTTGATTTGAAAATATGTGGGAAAATAACAAAACCAGTCATGGCCATTATTCAAAATCTGTTAAATATTTTTTTTTTAAATTGCCAATACACATATGTTTAGTGGTAAACATCATGGGAATATCATACATGCTAGCGAATCGGAAAAATAAAGAAATGAACAGAATTCGCTCTGTTAAAATTAACAAATTAACAGAACTTCGTTTTTCCATATCAAAACTAAATTTACAAATAATTTAGTTTTGATATGCATCAAAACTAAATTTCTCAAATGATGTTGTTATGATACCACATGTAAACTAAATGAATCAAAACATTTTGTTTTGCGTCCCTGGTATCTGTGGATATAAATCTCGCGTAGAAAAGTGCAAGTCTGGCACATAATCGCGAGCCATAGTGCTGCCATCCTATTGCTATCCTGTTGCCATTTCGTTGCCAGACTACGTGTCAGGCAATTGAATGGTAACAGCATGGGTTGGCAATAGTATGGCAAGGGAATGGCAACAGACTGGCTCGCGATCATGAACTAGCTTGTTACAAATCGACTCATCGACTCAGTGGATTTGTAGCCTCGGGCTACAAATCCACTCATCAGAAATCATCAGCTTTCGTCCCAAGTCGCACACGATATTTTTTCACATGCGTTCGCCGTAATGAAAAAATCTTTTTCCACTGAGAGTGAAATCGATCCATTTACATTGAAGAAACGTTTAAAACGCGTTTTCTGGTCTTTTTTCAATGTAAAATTATCGATTTCACGATTCCTAGAAAAATAATTTTAAGACCACCCTAATATACATCCATATATACTCATACATACTCATATATACATATATGTACACATATCTACCCGTCCATACCCATGCAATCTTATGTGCTTCCATTATTTCTAAAAATTTGTAAAAAGACGTCAAAGAATTTAATTTTCATATTTTCAATTTCGATAGACAATATTTCGACACTTCCAATTCAAACTAGGTCAACTCCTATGCATTTAACATATGACTTGACCTAGTTTGAATTCGAGGTGTCGATTTAGCTAATATTTTGGTAGAATACATAAATTATTCAATGAATTTCGTTTTGATTTCATACCAAAACGAAATTTTCAAATAATTTAGTTTTGATATGCATCAAAACTAAACATCTGTAATGCTTTTGTTATGATACCACATCAAAACTAAATCAATCAAAACATTTTTGATTAATTAATTTAGTTTTGATTTTTATCCCTGCGTGAAGTGTCCTCTTTCAAGTGCGGTGTTTGTTTTTACGAACGGTGATTTTCGCGCGGTCGACGAAGAAAGAAAAAAACAAATACAAAGATCCTACATATGGTCCAGGCATCGACACTTTGTAAAAATACAATTTTTTATAGTTAATGTATTAAGGGGAGGTAACATTTTGAAAGGCTTTTTTTCATGAATTTTTCGTGGGCGGGGGAATGGTTATAATAATCCGGTCTTTTTTTGGATAAGCCATCATTGGACAATATTTTCGAAAAACGTTATTATCCTGAAAACGTTTTTTTTCAAATAATCCCTAAGTTAAAGCCTATTGAATCGACACGTAACCACAAATTTGCTTTCACATAGATATTAACCCTTAGAAGTCCATCTCACATTTTCAACCGATTAAGGCGGTCTGGGTCCAGGGGACCCGGGCACATTGTAATAATTATTTACTCGCGATTTTAAAAGTTTAAAAAAATAGCATAGTACACTTCTCTTCCTTATTTTATTGGGAACACGGGCATGTAGTCTAAATTCAACAAATAAACAATATGCGGAAGTTATAAACAGTTAACTGATCTCGTGTTCACCAAAAAACATTTTGTTTTCAAAAATTCATAACTGTTAACAAATTAACTGAAAATTATATTTTTCCAGGGTTGCAAACCGAAACGAAACTCGAATTTAGTTTCGTTCCGTGGAACGAAACTAAATTCACCAATATTTAGTTTCGTTCCGGAACGAAACTAAATGTTCGTGAATTTAGTTTCGTTCCGAAACGAAACAATTCGTCTTAATTTAGTTTCGTTCCGAAACGAAACAAAACGTCTTAATTTAGTTTCGTTCCGCAGAACGAAACTAAATTACAGACGTTTCGAGTTTCGTTTCGTTCCAAAACGATCTGAAACGCTATGAGATACTTTATGTAGCACTTTATGGAACACTTTATGCAACACTTTATTGGACACTATGGGACACTTTATGGGACATTTTATGGGACACTTTATGGGACACTTTATGGGACACTTTATGGGACACTTTATGGGACACTTCATGCAGGATTTAAAGTGTATCATAAAGTGTCCCAACCTGCAGGATTATGCAGGATGGGACACTTTATGATACAGGACCCCGTACACGATCGCATACAGGACCCCATACACGATCCCATACACGATCCCATCAGGACCCCTGTATGGGAAACTTTCAAATTTGTATACATTCAATTATATAATGTATCTCTCTCTATATAATAAAAACATTTTCCTCCGGAAATGGCTCGAGACTTGCATATATATATATATATATATAATGTGGGTCACATGTGGGGGTCACATGTGGGGGCTACATGTGGGGGTCACATGTGGGGGTACATACACGATCGCATTCAGGACCCCTTACCCGATCCCATACACGATCCCATACAGGACCCCATACACGGTCCTATACAGGACCCCATACACAATCGCATACAGGACGCCATACACGATCCCATACAGGACCCCATACAGGACCCCATACAGGATCCCATACAGGACCCCATACAGGATCCCATACAGGACCCCATACAGGATCCCATACAGGACCCCATACAGGATCCCATATAGGACCCCATACAAGACTCCATATAGAATACAATGGATGTACAAGAATTCATATATGGTCCATTATTCTTTCATATTCCTTTATATTTCATTCATAGTTCATTAAT
>JABFPB010008102.1:0-10430 GCA_022817645.1 Ceratoteleas bidentatus | reverse complement strand
TCAAATTTGAGTAAATTTTACACAATTTGAGTTTGCACTATGCATTCTATGAGTAAAATTTACTCAAATTTGAGTAAATTTTACACAATTTTGAGTAAATTTTACTCATAGGGTGCATAGTGCAAACTCAAATTGTGTAAAATCTGAAGACCTTTTTTTACAGTGTATGATTTTGGGAATACAATTGCAAAATATTATGAAACATAATATTCAGGTCATTTTAAACTACGAGAGGAGAACTGAAAACACTAATAGAAATTATTATTGTAAATTTAGTTTTTACCGGCCTCATCTCTCTCAGATTTTCAGGGGTTAGAGAAAGAGAGAAATATAAATGAAATGACGATGTATTGCTCTTGGGTGTACAAGCAAATTAAGATCAATGATAGGCATTATACCGGGTAGGAACATAATGGGCTGGTGGCTCGTATTCTAGTTTGTATTTACGTGTTTTAAATTATTCTTCATATTTAACGCGATTCTTACTGCAGTATTTAGTTAATTAATCAAGCCTTTATCCAACGATTATACAGTTTTAAATTCAACACGATAAAATACGTATTTTTATATTTACACTGAGAGAAATTCTAACAAATAATAACCGACATTTTTCTTAGTGTAGAATAACTAAGAATGTCACAAAGTGCCTTAGTTAATATTTATATAAACAAGATATATTATATAAATTAATATTAATTTAATTAATATATCGGAATAGGGAAATTATTCTGGATCAAATGAGGAATTTGAAAACTTTAATGCAGACTTCGTTGTCATACTTTTTCAGAATCCTAATTTCTACAAAGGAAGTAACTTTAATTACAAAGTTGAAAACGTTTGAAAAACTCTTTGTATCAATAAAAGATTTCATTCCACTCTCGAATAAAAAATACCTCGAGAGGAGCGGTTTTTCAGAAATGGCATATATTAATTAGACTAAAAAATAATGACCCCTCCATTTAAGGTGCCAGACAAACGACATCAAATTAATCAAATATGAAATAACGACCTGCAGTGGCCAAATTGGCGAGACAAATTTCGGAATCCGTCACTTAAAATCTGTCTCGGTCAATGCCAGACATCTTTCCCGAAAGCGACATTTGGCGCAAATTAAAACAATTAATCCACGCTGAAAACACAGTTGATGCTAACCAATTAGAAAGACCGCGACGGTCTCGTGCGAGTGTAGTATTTGCAAAATGAATATCAATCCGAAAACAAAAGTCTGCGGTTTTTGTTTTCATCCGGCGAAGCGAATCACTCGTTTAAAACCTTTACACGACAATTCAATTAAACATATTAAATTTGGGTTTGCGGAAAACGAATAATTTAATTCCGCACCGAGCCGCGTCACATAGACAGCCGTGCATTTCGGCAGATGATTTTGTCGTTACATACCAACTTTAATGATATCACATTTTATTGACCGAAATGAACAAGGCCGTGTTAACTTTAACTTGGCGCATCATTTACGCGGATTAAAGCGTTGGGTTTAAATGAACAAATTGAAAGCAAAATAAATTCGTTGATTTTTCCGCGGAATAATCCTTTCATTTGAACGCGGCGATCGCGCAATCAGATTAATTAGTCAATTAATTAATGTAAATTGTGTTGCGGGAAATTAAAAGCATGCCAAAAATAAAATCACTTGTCTTCTATTCAGCGAACGCGTTTTCGACTGTTTGCCAATTAATAAAAAGCAGATCCAATCGCGGGACACTGGAAATTGTATTATCTCGCCGGATTTCATACTTTCGCAGTACAAATACAAAAATTGTTTGCCGGAAAGACGGTTTCATTTCTTTCCCCGGTATTGTCATCGTACCATTGCCGTCGATATATTTGCTGCGATGCCGTCGGAAAAAGTCGAGTCTTTCTTGTCCAATGCGACATATAAGTTAATTGATCTCCTTAACGTGGTCAACGGAAATGACAGTCGAACGGTAATGGCCGAGAACCGTTTGATTTTTTGCGCGCATGCTGTTTCCCGCTGATCGTTGACATCATTCTAGATACGGATAAAGCTAACTAGAACTGAAAAGCGCCGATTGAAAAGGCGCCGATTTAATGCGCCATTTAATCCGTTAACAAGCTTTTTAGCCGCGCTCCGCGGCGATTTACATGATTAGATCATCTAATTAATTGCGCGTCGTATTTGCGAAGACGAGTGCTGCCCCATTTTAACGGCAAATATAATCCAGAAAAAATGTTTCGCCATCTCGCTCGATTTCGCTCCCAAATAGCCCGGTTTGCGCTGGATTGCGTCGGATCGTCAATTTCCATGGAATTAAATGACGAGCGAAAAATTGTGTGCCCTCGTCATTACGGACTCGAATTCGCGAAATAGGGAAGATGCGCATCGTTCCACTTTTATTATCGTTTATAATGAATCGATAAGCACAAGTGCTTTTAAAACCTCCCGCGTTTTTGCCGAATTTGAAATTGCACTTTGACCAGAAGTGCAATTAAGCGACCTAGCCCGTCATTCGCCTTTGTTTAAATGGAACGCGACTAATTAAATTCGAAAATAAACACCGAACGGAACAATTTTGCCGCGAAAATGGTTAAAAAGTCTAAAATGGTTAAAAAATGGTTAAAAAGGGTAAAAAAATGGTTAAAAAGGGGTAAAAATGGTTAAAAAAGGGTAAAAAATGGTTAAAAAAGGGTAAAAAAATGGAAAAAATTGCGATCGCGATTTAATAACTTGTCGCCGTGGCAGAAACGCGCGCGTCAAGTTCGCTCGCCCGGACAATCGCTAATTAATCAAATTGCGCGTTTTTCCGCGCGACTGAAAGTCTCAGGGCGACTCATTTCTTGCCCGGAAACCCGGTGAGAAATGGCGTCAGGCGAAATCGGCCGAGACCTGACACTTTTCAGTGGATTAATAAAGCGCCGACGGTGTAGTTCGAAGGATCAGTCAAAGAGTGACTGTTTATGACTTCTTAGTGCGAGATGACATTATCGTTTGATCGAATTTCACGGCAAAGTTAGCTTCGCGATGAATTTGTCTCTTCGGGCGACAGACTTGCAAATAGCGCCGCGGCTCCATCTCACTGCATAATCCACCTTCCTGTCAATTATGTTCTACAAGGAGATGGAAAATGGCTGCACAAACACGCTAAGCCGAGCCATTATTATTTCCTCTGTGCAGTTTGTAACTAGGCTAGGCAGATTTCGCCGTTGCAGGCGACATTTATTTATGCTGTGTGTGGATAAAACCCACGCGGATACGCGCCTTTCAAGATTTCCGGCGCGCGTTATCGCGCGGTGCTTGCCATGGCTGGGTAGGATAATACTATCTTGATGAGCTTCGGGTTAATGGTGCATCTGGGTTAGCGTACATTTCATCTGTTTCGTTTGTCGAATCCGCGCGGTGATTACTCATTTCATTTTGCACTACCGAATGTTGTGATTCCGTTCCGCAAGTGTCACGTTCGCGTTTAAAGCCGCGACGGCGTTCAATTACGCTTTTCGGTTTCGATGGCGCGCACGTCCGGCGACTTTTTCGATCGCCGATTATTTATTTTAATTTGCTGCGACGCGACGGCAAACAGCGCGACCGAGTCGAGTTACAGCGGGATTTGCGCGCTGTAAATCGTAAGCTCGGACGGGAAATTGCATGTGGAGAAAAAGCGACATTGAAGCGATGGGCTCTTCATCTAACATTCACGTGCAGTATTTGAACAATAACAATCGAAAGGAGACGGGGAAATTACATCGGCGTAATGAATTTCGGGATGAACAAAACGGGATTAGTCCCTATTTAACAACGTTTCAACTACAGAACTATGATATTTAGTCCAAAAATATTGATCCATGAAGATACTATATTTTAATAAATAAACTGTGTAAATAAACTAAATACCATTTTTCAACAAGTATTCTTGAAATTTGTATAAATATTTATATTGTAATATGGATTAATGGATTTGCATATCGTACACTAAAAACATTGTTGTTATGGTGAGTTAAAATGTAATTAGCGTTACATTATTTATTATATTTCTCAATTATCTAAAATTTAAGTTCGTTTGACAATGAATAAGTTATTGATCCAAAAGCAAAATAATGTTGCCTCAGCATATTGCATCCACCAGCAAGTTTACGTTGTCGATTCTGAGGTGTTTTTTTCGTTGTTGAGATGAACTTTTTGGCAGTTCCCAATAACTCATGGAGTTAAGATTGTGATCGACAGAAAAAGTATTTCGTATTTCTTATAAAGTAAGAAATATGAGTAGGAAAAATTGTTTTAATAGTTATTGTTTTAATAGGATCTTACATTTTTTTCTTTTTTGATAGAAGGTCAATTTACATTAATGACTTATTAAGAAACTTGAACCGGAGCAGCGAACAGTTAAGTTCTTCAGTGAGATCTGAAATTTAATTTAGACTAACATTTGTTGCGAATTTTCCATAACTATGTAAACTGTTGAAACTTTACGTAGCTACGGCGTTCGACCTGCTATTGAAATCGAAAGGCAATTTTAAAAATCACTTTTTTGGAAAGGAATAATGTGTCTGTAGGAAATGTCAGATTTAATTAACTACCAAAACATCAGATTAGTAAGTTAGGTTTTCAGTTAAGCACTAATCTGGTTTATGAAAAAGGTATTACCAATTTAATAATTAATTCACGAATTACGTTTGTTTAAAACAAATATTTCGATCCAATATGATTTATAATGAAATATATTCTTTAATTAGTAGAACAAATTACAAAATAAGTGTACAAATATTGCACTGCAAAAGGTTGTAAAACAGTAAAATAACGAGTTTCAAAGCAAAATGTCTTTGGAAAGATCCAAACGACCTGAAAACGAAACATATTAAAACGAAAATTCATTTTAATATTAATTGAAGCGTGACTGAAGTTAAAAATCATCAAATGAATCAAATGAAACAAAGCTCCATTAAAAGGGAATATCGGATTACATTCCATTGATCAGAATGGTAATGATATGCATTAAATTACAGACCAGATGTTATTGCATGGTTACATTTTGAATATCAACTTCGCGATGCGGAAAAAGTTAAAGCGTTCCAGAAATGCAAACTATTCGTAATACGCGAGACACGTATACGTATAAATGAATGCGTGGAGTCGTAATAAGAATAGGAGAACGTGGGCGAAAGAAAATGAGTAATTATGTTAATGTCAACTCAAATTCGTGAAATGTCTTTGCGATGAGTTTGCCGTTGTATATGTGCCGGAATAATAAATAGTGCTTTGCACATGGAAATCTTGATGTAAATTGAACTCTGTCATTACTTAATTAGCTTTTGGAAAAATTAGCTATTTAATGTCATTGATACTATACATATAAATATACTATCAGTGAATTATGAATCTCTTTAAACAAAGTTTTTAAAACCAACTTCATAAATCACGTTTTTCATACACGTATGACTAAAATCAAATTTTCTTTTTCCAGCTAAAATAAGTGGATTTGACTGACAAACACAAATAAAACTAACAGTCTGGATAATATTCAATTACTCGTCACTTGCGTTTACCCTGACCTGAAAAGTTGCTTCTTTCTACGTGCAAGAAACTTCCAACCTCATTTTGTTTTCCTGTGATGAAAATATCAATTGGTTTTCATGCCGCGCAACCCAATTTGGACCTCAAATAATGATCGAGTTAGCTCACTCCCGAGTTCAAATTAATTTAGTTTCATTCCTATTAATGGGCTTCCAGTTTCGCACGCCGGATTTTCGGACTTAGAAAAGTGGACTTAGAACAACAATTTTCGGACTTAGAAAAAACTTCATCCCTCGCGAAAAACTACCTCTTTTTCATAACCAGTTTACCACCTCCCACGTCGCACGTCAAAACTCGACAATCTCGGCATTGCAAACCCTGCCCAATTTCGATTTAAACCATTTTTCTCAAAAACTCCCTCAGCACATCCACAACCATTCTTCAGATCCTTCGCCTTTAAAAACTCTCCTCTATTTCCTAACGCCGAATCTCTCGACAGTTTCGAAATTGATTAAACAACAAGAATCGTCGTTCTTTAAACTTGCTCGTCGCCTTCCTCCGTCGTACACAATAGACTTACTTACACACACCTTAATTTACAGATACAAGCCGGGGATATCAGGCTCGATTTATATTCCGCCATGGAGATTGAGTGCACGTGTTAGGTTTCCCGGGTGCGCGACCCTCGCGTTGTGTTTCTTTCCATCTTATTTTCCGGTTACCCTTAAATCGCATCGGCTAAGCGTTTTTTGCGATCGTTTTTGGCGTGAGTTACGACGCGCCTAATTCGGTTCAGCATTGCACGCACGCGCCGCAATGACTCCTCGTTAACAGCCATTCAAGATTCATCGCATTTTCTCGGGCTGCCAACGCATGTCGAATATTTTGCGCGAGGCGTCCGACGCGCGTCATAAACTATGGACGATTCGTGAACGACGCGGTGGTCCCAAGCCGTCGTTCTTTTATGGCGGGGCGTTTAAAATTGAATTACGCCGCGAGCGACAGTGCAGTGCGTTTCGCAGTTGCAACAATTTCGGCTGTATTATTCAGCGAAGGTACACCAGAACGAGTGTCTTTGGGGGAGACATTTCTGTAGGAGGCTGAATAAGTGTTTCGGGAGCATCGTTTTTCACGAAGGAGACACTAAGAGATGCCCAAATGTCTTGGGAGAGAATAGTGTGAAAGTAGTGTAACGTTTCCTCGGCTTTTAGTAGGAGAAAATGGTTTTTGGAAAGAAATGGGGTTTAGTGTTTTACTTTTTAGTTAATTGGTGACGTTGTTAATTAAGGGGACTCTCCACGAAAATGGCTATTTTCGTCAATTTTCATTTTTTTTCAGTCACCTTGATTTTTTGGTGTTTTGTAGAGATTAGGTCCCTTAAGAATAATATGTAGCGGAAACCCCCCAAAAATGAATTGTTTATCATTAATTCACAAAAAGTTGTAAAAACACAAATTTTCAAAAAGGTTGTGGGAGCTCAAATTACAATCAATTTTATTGTTTTAGCGTCATTTTGTTCACCATTAAGAGGATAATAAAAATTACGGACGGATTTTTAATAACTATCACCAAACAAAAAATATAAACAATAATGTGAAAAAATGCAAAAAAATGTCGTTTTTGCGTGGAGAGTCCCCTTAAGGTGGTACCAGTTCTTTAAAATAAATGTATTCTGTATTAAATATGATTTATAAATACTCATTACCATACATGTGTTAATTCGTCATTAATTCTTCATATATTGATTGATTTGAGTAGGAGGCAGAGTTACTAATAAATTAAGCATTGTGAAATAAAAATTACAGTGATATTTACAATGTTATATCTTTGAAAACAATTTCCCGCTACGTCTTTTCGTGTCTTCCGGTACACTGGAACTGCACGCGATTACGCGCGATATATTATTTTTCTTGAGTTAAACTTGATGAAAAATTGACGTGAAAAGTTTTTTAAAATGTATAGCACGAGGTGACTTATCCTGTAATCCGCGCGAGGTACTATTTTTCAGTGCGTTAGTGCGAACCGGAGGATACATCATGAAAAGTTATTGTTTTTGTAAGAAGGAGACGGTAATCCCGTGGAAGAAATCTTAATGGAGGGATATTAATTTCAGTTAGATTCACTTATTATTTTATTATTTTCGATCTTTTGCATTTAAAATTTGAAACGCGTGCGTGGGTTTTCATGTAGTGTATAGTATCAATTTAATATGAGAAAGGTTCCTATCGCTTTTGCGGCAATAAACTGGAAAAATGATTATTTTTATAACCTTAGTAAACATGATATACGTTAAAGTTATGTATGTTTGGAGTATGTAATTTCGAGCGACACATATGTGAACGAATTTAATAACATAAATAATTTATGTGCAGTCGTGTATGGACATAAAGAGAATATATTTTGTCATTTACGCGATCAGCAGGGAACATATTTCAATATGTAATACAAACTAATCCAGATGATCTTTGAAAAAACGGTTTGATTGGCGCGATTTAGTGGTGAAAATCAAATATTTGTTAGAAGCAATCAAATGTTTTGGTTTTGATTTGGTCGGCTGATCGGATTGTGCCGTCTTAGACAACCAAATACGTTTGGTTTGAAAATAATGAAATCATTTTTAATAATTAAATCAGTTTGATCATGATGGTAAAATTTTCAGTTTAAGGTGAATTCGAAGTCTGCTACCATGGAGTTTTTTATATGAACAAAATTATGAATAATTCACTAGAAAAAGGTATCTATATTTAGTTACAGTGCAATATAACTAGTTAGTTTAACTAATTAACGAATCATAAAAAATTGTTCAATAAAACATTTTCAAAAACCATTGTTTTCGAAAAAAAGTATTTCGTTGTGGTCGATTTGCGATGAAATTATTAATACTTTCATATTAAACAAAGACGCTAACTCTGCGGCAACAGAACTTGAACCTCATCATAAGGCCGATAGGAAAGTCTGATTAAATGAAGTTAGGAACTTTGCGTAAAAAAACAGAATATTTACATATTTTCAACAAGTTGACCAGAACAAGATTCTGTGGTTACTGAAGAAAGTCTTTAGGCATAACGTAAAGTTTTGAGACAACTCAATGAGAAAAAGGTCAGAGCTACGAATATGTCCACCTCAAAAATGGAAAATAATTTTCCTGCATTTAGATGCAGAAAAGATTGTTGCATGCAAAAAATAAATGTGTAAAAAAGCTGGTAAATATCGCTTTGATTATTACTTTAACCAGTGTTTATGTTTTCGTTTGGACTCATTTTGAAACATATGTAATATCGAAGGGCACATTTTCGATTTCGTTTAAGGTGATTTATCAGTCAAAAGTTACTAGGTTAGTGCCTTTTCAATGTACACGATTAAAATAATTAATTTTACGAAAAACATATAGTCAATCAATTTGTTCCACTTAGGAGAATCTGTCAAGTGAAAATGAAGTATAACAATTAATGTGATTTGTTCGATTTTTGGAAGTAGATTTTGATGTGACAAAACTCGTATTTCCGAAAGTTACGCAATTTAGTTACGTGTACCATTTCTGTTGGTGTCATTTGCCCTACCATTATAGTGTTGTTTGATTAAATAATATTAATTCTGCAACTGAATAAAAATATATATAGTATTTAATTTAATGATACGAATTCGCATCATGGTAGGCGCAAATATTATGTTCGAGAACGTAAAGCTTAATTGTTGATATACCTTTAGGTGATTATTCAGCTTGTAATAAATGAAAACGAATACAAACATTCGAAGAGTGTGTTGTTCTTCCGGGAATACAAAAAATATATCGTCGTTATAGAAAAACAATAATCTTTGCTAAAATATGTTAACATTTTACGAGATGTACCTGCAATATATTTTGTTTCGTTTCTGATATGTATATGGAGACAGTTATAACGGTACTTTCAAACTTTACACGTTTAAAATGACGTCAAACTATCAGAAAATAAAATAGTCTATAACAGACGTAAACATTTTTATTCATTCTCGCGTCAAGGAAAGAATGCAACAGAAATGCATTCGAACATTTTGATCGAATACGGTCAAATGTACTGAGGACAGAAATAAAGTTATTGAAACAATTTTGTTATATGGACGACAAAGTAATAATTTTCAATTGCAAAACAAAATTATTAACAAATGTTGAATGGAGCATTACAAAATAATGCAAACTAAGCTGCTCTATTTGTAAGAACGAAGTATACATTATTATTTTTTACATCGTTCCGCGCTGAATTCCACCCAAGGTTTCTAATTGTGGACTACAGATGAAACCGGGACTCAAAAATGAATTGGTAAGACAAAGAGCAGTATTTATGTTTGCGTGTTATGTAAACAAAGAAAAGGAAAATACCGGCCTGTGAATTAGTACACATCTGTGACATTCGTCTAACCAGTGCGAATTTCTGCTTTTTCAACCAATCACACCTGCCTTTCGCTTCGAGGTTAGGTTATATGTCGCTTCGAATGTGGAAATAATCCTGTCTTTTTGTGTGTAGTGTTGTTGTATGTGCTTATATGATGTGATATTTAATACTACAATTTATTTTAACTTGCATGAATAAAATTTGAATTCTACAAACAAATGTTTACACATTAAGGAGGTTGGGGCAAGATGTTTTAGAGGGACAAGGATGGAAGAACTAAAGCGATTAACAAATTCACGAAAACCATCGAACTGAGCAGCGCGGTGGCGAGAAACAAAGTTTACAAACTACATAATTATTGACAATAACATTTATTATTATAATTATTTAAATAACGTTAAATTTTAATGCTTCATATGTTATAAATTGCAATTTTAGCGAATTCATCGAGAGGATTTTTATGCGGATTTGAAAAAAATAAAGCAAATTTGTTTCTTTACGTGATATCCAAGTATTGTTACGTTCTCGTCATGGGAACATTAAAATATGTTCATACAATGTTGATACAAAATAATAAA
>JABFPB010008101.1:0-10433 GCA_022817645.1 Ceratoteleas bidentatus | reverse complement strand
CTAGTTTTCCAACAAAACGGTGAAAGCAGAAACAAAGATATTTGAAGAAATACATGGGAAAACACCGATTTTCCTATATCTCCCATGTTAAACATATCAACTTTGACATCAAATATCTCGCATACAAGACGGTCAAAGTTACTCAGATTGTGAAAACTAACGCCTTGTAACTTGATTAGTTCTGTAATTTGTAGAACTTGGTTCTACAAATTTCTAGCTCATTCTTGAAAAATTGCCTTAGTGATAGTACTACCTTAAATGGTTAAAAACCCGTTTCTTTTTAGTCCCTAAATTCACTGATGTAACTCTTGAGTTTTATACATTTAAATTCAACTTAGTGTAAAATAAGTTCAAAAATTGTTTTTAATTTATGATATCATTGTAAAAAGGAAAAATTATTCAGTGAAGTGAATTTGATGAGAACCAAGTGTTCTCGCTGGAGTTATTATTTTTGTTCACATCGCGTGAAATGCTGTATTTTTCGATAAAACCTGGTCTTACCTGATGGTTGGTTCGCAACCACAGGCGGTGATGTTTCCACGGCTGCAGGCTGCGGTCACTGCGTAAGTTACGCCTGCGGCACTTATCGCGTAAGTAAAGGCCGCTTCTCGGCTACCTAAAAAATCGAACAACAAATAAAAAATCCGTCAACGTTGGTGTTCCAACGCCATAAAATCTCCTGCGAAAGTGTCAGCAATTAAAACATTTGGGTTTTGATCGTTCAGGCAAATTGAATTAAATTTGTCGTTTTTCAGTCAAATCAACCAAAGTTCACATTCCAATATGAACTTTGGTTGATTTGACTTTTAATTGACTTGCGTTTTGCATTGATTATGTATCGATCCATCGAAGAAGTCGTAGTCTACTGATGCGAATAGTTCCAAACATGAAATACGCGTTTTCTCTTCAACGTGACTCCTACGCGAAACTACTCCGGCATACAGTTCTACAAGCTCGGTAGACAGACCGTTCCAGCTTCGTCGTCACATGATTGCTTTCGAAACGTCTCGATGATCACAGATTTGTAGCGTTCGAATGTCGATCTGCCGGTCTTTGTTACGCTTTTCATTTAATTTCCAAATAAACGCGTTGTCGAGACAACAAAAATGTTGACATAATTTATCTACATGCATCATTGTTGTTATGCTTTCACTCCCTTTAAAGTAACCATTAATTTGAATGACGATGTCTTAGTAATCTTAGAAATCTTGTCGGAAAATATTTACACCCCAATAGAATTGAAAAGGCTTACGGTTGAAATTAGGTAATTTTATGTATATTTTACAACTTTTATCGAACGTTGAAATGTCCACCAGATTAGAGCAAGATCCGTTGAATTTACGTAGATCGAACGTCTACAACGCTTATTATTGTTTAATTGTGCTTTGGTTAATTTAATGACCTCTATTTCTCTATTACACACTATTTTTTAAATGAATAATTGAACAATATTTATTAAACTAAAAAACAATCATGCAGATGCAATAAGTTTTGCTTTAACGGTGTGTTCGCTTCGAGAATCCACAACGGAAATTTTGTTGTGGGTTCTCTGCCGACGTGAACATTTTTCGCGATCTTCTAACATTGTCGGCCAATCACAGAGCTGCTCTCTCACAGCCATTCGAAATCTCGCGATAGTCTCGAAACTTGGCGTTTATGCGCGCGTAATTCAAATATACATTTATTCGCACTTGACAATTATGTTGTATAATAATAAGTTTAAAAATTACTAAAAAATTACTCTATTATTTAAAATGATTATAAGAATATTGAATAAAACCGTTTCATCATCACACATTATTAAAATTCTCGAGATGTAATTCGCTGCTCACTGCTGACTTTTTTCTTTACACAATTAATTAATTCGCAATTATCTCCGCCAGTCGCCGTTACCGTTTTCGTAACAGTATGGCAATACGGTTCCTGCGTCATCTGGTGATTTTTTGCAAATAAATAATTTAAAGCAACGGTGAGTTCGGTTAAAAACAATACGACCGCGCGCATTTCGCAAAGTAGGATTTCAATCAGCCTTCATTAACGGGCATTCCTTCCTGAGAATTTGAGGCATTCCGAATGCGAGCTGGACAAAAAATGTTACCCTTGGTTGCGTCTTCGATCGACAACATTCTTATCGATAAATCATTGGCGTTGCTTTAATTGCGCAAAAGCTGGACGTCCGAGGCAACAAAAGACGCGAACACGCAGCAAAAAGGGGGCCCGGGCACGGCGCGCACGTTATTAACTCTGATATAATGAATCCAAGATGAAGGAAAGCTGGAATCGGTCGCGTCCGAAAGACTCCGGGATGAATTTATGCGGGGCGTTTATGTCAAAGACCGGTACTGCGTACATCTATTTAGCGTCGTAGAACGGTATAACGGGGAAATTTATCGTTTCGTCGGCGAGCGTTTTATGGCCACGACGGGACTTTCCATAAATCCATTTCAGCTGTAAATCGCGAGCGTGCCAAATGAGAAGCACCGCCATATTAGGCGCGATCCCGCGTCTCAGGCTGTGTCGGAGCCGACCAGATGTAATCTATCTGTTCACTACATTATTAATATCGCGCAATTGTATCGAACCGAGTGGGCCTTTTCTTTTCCGATCAAAAAACGAATTCTTTGGGGGTTCGCAGCGTCTTCTTGGCCGATCACTTTTTCTGCAGCATTTGTGAGAAAAGACTTTAGGTTTTGAAACGTATCTTCTGCTAAAGCAGAACATACGTTTTTTCTTCCTTCAGATCAAACAATTTTTGTACTTTTATTCAGACTTTTCTGTTTCTAATTATGGTATAGTTCCCGAATAAAAAAAGTTGTCAATGATTTAATTAGGTCCCAATTAGATGGTTTTACATGTTTTTATGCGGATTATCAAAATCGAAAGCCTCCTCTAACAGGAGAATTCATCGCGCCTAAGGCGGATTCTCCCGTGACAGAAGTATTCCGTACTGACTTGTTCATTAATTTGGAATAAAACATTGTTTTTCCTTGCAACGATCGTTTAGGTTTTCCACTTATATTCTCCACTTATTCTAATCGCCTAGGAATGTAATTGAGTAAAATCGTTTAATCCAAAAAACAACAAAAAAGCTGCAGTAATTAAAATGCAGATAAATCGTCACTCGAATCCTACAAAACGACTCATCAAATGACGTAATCGCCGGCATTTTCGTCAATTCCGATGCATTCGAAAGCAAGCACGCGTATTACAAAACCGTCATCATAATCTATCGTCGTCATTAATCGAGAATTTACCTCCGATTTGATGATATTAAACATTAATTAATTCATCTACTCGCCGATATAGAAAAAAGGAAAAAGGTGCGCGTCGAGGCAAATGGAAAAAAGTCCAACTAAGAATGCCCGATAAGGTATTCGATAAACTGTGCATGTTTTTAATGGTGTTTATGAGCTTGATACGAGTAGTAAATTTGCGATCGTCGAATAGGCATCGAAGGAGAAAGATGCACAAGTATTATCGATAGCGTGACTTTTCTGCGAAGCTTCGGCCCAGAAAACCTGTAAATTTTGCTTGCCCACACGGCTCATTCGAATGTGAAAAACTTTGAAATAAATATATATATCTACGCAGCTCGATTTATAGCGCCACTTCATTATTTGTCGCGTAAATCCACGTCCGTTGCATCTTGCGTGAATGAAGTTCTTAAATCCCAGTGAACCAAACGTGGGATTCAATTTTAACCCAATTCCATTGGTTCAATGATACTGGATAATAATATGGAGCAATAATTGAGTGGTGCATAACTAAGTATACCGTCACAACCTAATTGTGGACCAATATTACATTAATTATTGGCCAGTTGAATTGATCAAATATGTTACCAAAATGGACATAGAAACACCCAATAATTGACCAAACGAATCTAATTCCATTGGACTAGAATTGGTCATTTCTGGGACAATCTTGAGAAATTTAGTTAGAAATAGACATTGAAACAGTGATACGACTTGAGTTTATCTGTCGACTGCCCTCTGGATCATCAGGATAGCTCGTGATAAAATCTTCTGATACTTGCCAATAGAATAATATAATTTGAAATTACTGAGTTTTTTGAAACTGCAATTTAGTAAGCAGAATGCCTATTTTCTTTTTTAAAATAACTGTCAAAGAGAAACAAACGCAACTGAGTGTCTGCATTTTATTTAAACAGTAAACATTTTTTCTGTGAAAGAGAGCTATTTAAATGGAGAAGCTGCCATGATTGAAGGTTATCAGCAGTATCTACTGAGATAAAATGGACATATGTAAGTATATACGCGGGTACAAAATACAAATGTCTAGGGTATGAAATGTTAAAGTCATGTATGGTTCATTGTACATATGTTCTATACTCCCCCATATATGCTACATATGTTTCATTTTCTTGTGCATGTATTGTACATATATGCACATACCTACCAGGCGTGGTCCATGTACAATGATTGACCTGAATACTTTTCTCCATTGGAAAAGCGCATATATAGTAGAAACCGATTGCGACACTTGGTTAAGAATGTCTGTTTCTTTGCTGAATCGAGAGTCCAACAAAGTAATATATGCTTGTCCAAAATTAGCTCGATGTTCGCGGCATTTTTGGGTCTGCGCTCGGTTTTCGCGGGGCTCGATGTCGTCGGCGTCGGAACATGCCGCAAACGACTCGACTATTATAATTAGTACCCAATAAATTTTTCCTTATCGTATTTTATCTGGATAATTAATTGAACGGTAAAGTCGTCTTCGGCTCGAGGTTTCGCATTATTCAAATGTCTCGTAATAACTCATTTATTGGCATTTCTCCATTCAGGAATCAGTCAATTAATATGCCGAGTTCATTTCGGTTGATTATTCATAAAATGCCGAAACCCGTTTTCGGGCCAGGGCGATCGTGTACAATCGGTTTATTAATTGGGATTACTTTGTACACGAAAAAGCACAGTCGTAAAATGTTACGGCCTTTTGACAGTTTAATTGATTGTTTTGTTGGATTAAGAGGTGGTACCGAGCACTGTCGTGGATCGTAACTGTCGCTCAGCAAGTCCTTTGATTCGGTTATTTACGACCGCGGTGGCGTTCAACTCGGGCGGTTATGATGATTCGAAGATTCATTGACGGCAATTGAGTCAAGTGTCGAGGGTTAGTTCGACCAGTTTGAGGTGTCTTCGGTTTTTTTTATTTTCTGCATTTTTGTTTACTACAAAAATGCGATATCACATGAGTAGCGCAAGCGTATCGCATGTTAATCGCATAAGACACCAAATTTCCCTTTCAGTCTGAGATAAATGTGATATCACGCAGTGATATCACAGCGGTATCACAGCGATATCTCAGACATTAAAGAAAACATAATTTTTACCACTCCCTAACGAAATTAATGCCTAATAAATTATTTTTGATCTGTACAATGTTTAAAGTATTATTTGTTCCGTTGGAGCTAGCTCAGATTCCTTAATCATCCGTGAACCACTCCACCAGTGCCATCCTCCGATCATAATTGATAAAGATATCAATTGCCCGTAAGGCGATCCACCATCAAAACGATCTTTCAAAGGAATGGAGGGTTGATTGGGGTCACATTTCGCTGGACGCGTCAAAATTCCACCTACAACGTGGGCCCTCGACGTCGTTATTACACCGCGCAATTTTATGTCCTGCGCGCGGACTTATTAAAGGTAACGAGCTCGATCGTGCGCAGCGCGCGGAGCTATAAAATATTCGGCCTGGAATAATCTTCGCACGGCTCGAGGGCGCCCGGCCGTTTCTTCGGGGCCTTTTTTCACAGGCTCCATTATCTTCTTACTGCCGCGCCTCCCTCTCCCGTGCATTGTGCCCCATTATTCGTGGGGCACGCGTTTTCCGCTGAAAATCAAACGAATTTCAGTTTGATTTCAATACCACTTTCACCTTTATAAATAACCGGCAACTGGTTCCGAGGCCGACGATATTCATTAATGTTTATGGACGCAGGGCCCGCGGAAAAATGGTCGTGTTTACTTTATCGTCGTTGCGCAAACGACGAATTCGTCGATTGAGACATTAGAATGTTCGTCGCATAAAGTTTTGTAATCAGATAAAGCCAGGCGATACCGATTACCGGCTAATTAGAGGCTATTACGCGAGTGAGGCCCAATTGTGGGCGGCACGCAATTGGGCCTTATCGGGGCGCCGATCGTCTTCGCGAATGAGCAGCGGGTTAATTAAAGCGAGGGCTCGGCGCATGAGAAGGCGATCGATTGTGAGTTACGAGATGAACCGGCGATTACGGCGTTGTTTAATGGCTCGCGTTAACGAGTCGGGCTGTAAATTTGTCAGTGTGCCGCAAGTCGCCAGGCGAAATTGCATATTCACGCGGTTTGCTTTCTAGATTGATAAGACACGCGCATTTCCGGCAGCGCGTATTTGAAAGTGGGCTGGATATCCGTTTTTTAGCAGATTCCGCGGCGTTGTTTTGGCGATGAAGGCTTGCGGCTTTGGGAAGGGGTGACGATCAAGTTTTATTTTTTTTGTTTTGTGTTACGTTGTATTTGTGATATTGTGCCTTTAACTGTAATTGCACTTTAACCCTTGTAGAAATGAAAAGTCTGAAAATGTCGGAAAAATCTGAAAATGCACTGAGAAAACTAAATGGTACCACCTAAGTGGTAAAAGTGCAAAGTAAAAATTTACCACTTTGCACTGAAATGGTACATTTTTCCAATTCTCAAAAATTTTTTAATTCTTTATATTTTTATAAAAAAATGAAGTTTTTTAATATAAAAAAATTGTGAAATTCTTCACATTTTCAACATTTTTTAATTGTTTAAAAATGTGAAGGATATCATAATTAAATTTTTGAAAATCTTGTAAATTTTAAACATTTGAAAATTGTTGAAAATTTGAAATTTTTGAAAATTGTTGAAATATTAAAAAATGTTGAAATACACTGCAAAAAGACATGTCTTATTTTAAAACACTTCCGTTTCAATTTTTAAAACGTTAGGAGTGGTTACCGTTATAAAAAGATGGGTTAAAATTTAAAACACCTGAAAACGTTTTAAAAATGGGACACAAGTGTTGTAAAATAACACACCTGTTTTTACAGTGTAGTTCGAAAATTTTAAAATTTTGAAAATGTTTGAAGATTCGATCATTTTGGAAATTTTTGAAAATTTGAAGAATTTTGAAAATTCAATAAATTTTAAAAATTAAATAATTATGAAATTTTTGAAAATTGAAAATTTGAGTTTTTTGAAAGTTTGAAAATTTAAAAAAATTTAAAAAATTTAAGCAAATTAGATAATTTAAGATATTTTGAAAAAAATTAAAGATTAAATGTTTTCTAATGTCGTGCTTGTGAAGCGTGCGAAATTCGTTCTTTCATTCTCAGATAATAAGATAGACCAATTTGGCATGCTTCACAAGCATGAACAAAATTTTTATCAATTTTTTTGAAATCCGACGCGGAAACCGACGTGGACCAATTTACGTCGACGGTTCCGATGCGTTTCCGACGTCGGATTCCGCATCGGTTACAACAATTGCTCTCAGTCATGAATAGTTATTCAAGAACCCTTACACACTTCACCGCTGTCGAGATCAGATTGCTGTCAAGTGTGAATATTCTATGGTAGACTGCTGGCTTATCAATATTCAGTGTTCGGTTACCATTCACCAATTGTTCTTTTATTTCCATGCCGCTTGCATTTTTTTCATGGCATATTATTTATTAATATTAACATTAAAGACTGCAAAAAATAATAAATTATACTTAGTAGTTGTACTTATTTTATCAGAAAAAAATGTCCAGAAAAAAATAATCAAACCAATTAGCGCGCGCTCCCAGTTGGGATAAATTGCAATCCATAACCTCCTATCGCAATTGATTTCCCAGTCCAATTCCGTGCTGTAATTCTCAGGCTGTAATTGAATAAAAGACCGGGTTTTATCGATGAATTTCTGTCTTCCTCCTGAGCTCAGGAATCGCGTTCGGGCCGCAAGGGCGATGCATTTAAATTCGAGTCACAAAACGCGAGACAGGAACGCGGTCGTCATAGATCTCTGATAGCAGACGACCCCCTGTCGTCCGCGCAGCACGAACGTAACTCGGTTACATCGTGTAAGCGTGTTCCCTCGACTACTGTTCCCTCGCGGCAACACGTCCCGCGTTTCGCTCGCAGATGCTTTATCTGCGCTCGTAGCAAAAAACGCGCGCCGCACTGCGGATCGTTTAAACAGAAATTTGTCAACATGGCAGTCTAACGAGAAGCTACGAGCGTGATAACTTTGATCGGCGTAAGTTATGAGATTTACGGTGATGCAAAACATGAGTCTGTCGTCATGAAGAAAAGTGTTCGCCATTTGCTTTTGCTGCTCACCCAGTGCGGGGATATTAATGGAATGTAGCATTAGGAAGATCTGTGGGATGTTGTGAGAATTGATATTGTTCATTCATCTTATCGCAGTTGTGGAGCTTTGAGGGAGCAAGAAATGATAATCAAATGTCGATATGAACAATAGTTTAGGTAAAGCTTGATTGAAATTGTTGGTAAGTCTTATCAAAATTAATCAATTTTACTCGCAAGTCTATCACGAGTTTTTTCTCACTCGAAATTTACGAGTTTTAGCATTAGACTTTTCTCTAGTAAAACTCGCGAGTTTCTGGCGTTTTTTAGCCAATATTTCTACCCGCTATATAAAGGAAAAGAAATCTTTCATAATGACGCAGAGTTTAAAAAATGTTTTCTTGTTCTGTCCTACAAATTAAAAGAAACTTACAATTTATTTATGATTAATATTTACTGTCACCTAATCTTAACAAACTGGAGTTTATTTAATTAATCACTTCATTACGCCAAGACAAATCACTCTCTCCTTATAATTACACACCTCAAATGACCAATCCACAATTAACCACAACACTATCACCTCGTACCATTCAACACTTAAATTAAAAATCGATCAATTACACCAATCGCATTCCGTGTATAAAAAGTGCAGCCAAAGCCCTCGAACAAACAGTTAATCGGTCAACAAAAATCGTTCAGCTTGTCCGATCGGCGGATAGGGGTTGACGCGATCCATCTTGGCCGGGTTACGCCGATGATGTACGTCGTGACATATCGCGCTTGTTAGGGCCCCGAACAGGAGCGTCGCTGTTGCCGCGAGCAACAGATCGCATTGATACATTAATGCACCGTCTAGTTTATTTATTTATGCGGCGTGCCTCTGGGGACGCGACTGCCGGCGCTATCGTAACTCAGCATCTCGGATCTCTCGTTTTCGCGAGGCAATCTGCGACATGTGCCGATTACAAAACGGTTATCTACGTTGGCTTTATTAGCGAATTATAAATGGGTCTTACACTTTTCGGCCATGTCGTCACTCGATTCAGTTTTTTGACCAGATGATATCACATAGTTTCGATTTTATTTATTTTCTTTTATTTATTAATATTTTAAAATTTATTTTGTTTATTTATTATTAAAATTACCATTCTAGGGAAAAATAATTCTGATTTTTTAAAATTAATTAAAGTAGTCGATAATTGTTACACAGCCACCAATTGGGACATCGACCTTAGTTTGGATGTGTAGATTTAATTTGATTTTATAAATGTAGCATGACTGTTTTCATCGCATCGTTAATCCACTGGGTGATATTCAAGGTACATCTTTATTTTCTCAAAATATTTCAAAATGTGATGGCTGAAACATGGGTGTAAAGTACCACATTTCATCGGAATAAATTTTTCTGTTGAATCGTTGGAATACGAAATTTGTTCAAGGCAGATAAAACAGGAAATTTTGTCGCACTGGTCCTCGACTTTTTGAAATTGGTCTTGGTTGAGTGTAGTTGCCGCTTTTGCCGAACAGACAGCCTATCGAACAAATTAGACGCGAGATAAACGCGACAGAGACAGATCGGCCGGGACACCGCGCGATACAATTATCCCGTCGACGCTACCAAACATTCATACGCAAAACGATCGAAAAAGACCGCACGTTATCACAGCATCGAATCTAGAAGCTTATCAATCACCGAGCTACGTTTTATATTAAGAAAACGTAGGATGAATATTAAGGAATATTCATTCCGGGATCGTGAAATTTACGCCGATGTTACTAGAAATTCCTTCGAGGGATTCAATGTCATCTGATCGTTTAGATATTGATAGTATTTCGAAAACAATCATGATTGTTTTAGCAATATATTCATTTATAGGATATAAAAAAGCACGTTAAAATACATTTTTAGATATTGTTTATTATAGTTAATTTGAAAGTTATAAATGAAATTTAATATCATCTGTCGAGAAATTTCCAATGCCTGCCCAGTATTTGGATAGCTAGAACCTGATAAGTGTTCACGTCTCAATTTTTACCTTCACTGTTAAAAATTTCGGAAGTCCAATTACGGTACATGCACCGTAAAATCGAATTAAGGTACAAATACCGTAA
>JABFPB010008100.1:0-10440 GCA_022817645.1 Ceratoteleas bidentatus | reverse complement strand
AAGAGAACGTAAGATTTATCAGCCCCCCCCCCCTCAATTCAGTATAACTCGAAATTTAGAAACTTACCTATTATTTAATATGAAACATATTGTTATCGTAATAATAAATACAAGTAATTGAATAGTACTAATATATATTTTATGCATCACGTGTGCGGTAAGTGTGCACTTACCGCCCGCTCAATAACGCGGTAAGTTAGTCAGTCGACTGCGTTTCGGGCTGCTTTCGGCAGCCCTCGTGCTCGTCTCGTGTTTTCAACTCCACGCTAGTCAATAATGGCCCACATACCGCCCTTGGCACATAATATACTATTATTAGAAAAACAAAATTGAATCATACATTGGTTTTTCATTGAGTATATTCTTTAGAATTTTGAGGATTCACCCTAAAATGAACACTGTAAAACTTAATATATAGAGCACCTCTTTTCGACACATTTACTGCCATATGATAACTTAGCCTAATGCATTGCTGAACTATCTAGTAACGGTGTAAATATTAGATAATTGTGCTAGACTTGTTTCGTGAATAGTTTCAGCTAGTTTCACTGTCCAGTTTCTGTAAAGGCTCAGATGAATAAAATGTATCCAGTTTGAGCTATCTAGTTACTGGATAGGCATTGGAAAGTTCGACTAGGCAGATTATGTTAAATTTGGTTTATAATTTTAAATTTTCACAAATAAAAAACATGTATTGATTTTAACGATGACCATATTTTGAATTCAACGGTTTTGTTGGACTAAGAATCAGTAAAGAACATTGCGGGTTCAATTCCGGGCATCGGCAAAAAAAGTTTATCACCAACAAAATGCTTTCTAGTAATAAATTAAATAAAATCTGTTAAACATATTAATTCAGACGTGATTAAATCATATTTAACATTAATTATATTTTATTTAAAAAATGGCAACTTGAACTAGGCAGTGTCTTGGAAGATACTGCGTTACACATGTAGTTAGTTGCAGGCTAGTTTGCCTATCCATCTAGGTACTAGAAGTGTTTCATATGTAGCGCATATGAAACAACGTAACCTAAATTAATGTGACAAATCACGTTATTTACAGCTTCTCATTTACGGATGGATTGTTGCAACCCCCCCTTCCTCACCACGTAATTTGACATAATAATTTAACTAACCCCTCGCCCTCTTCTCAAAATGCTTACACAATTAACGGGCGGCCCCTTTGTAAGATTTAAGACTTAATAATCTTAATTTAAGATTCATACTGTTTGACATACTTTTCAAAAATGTATTCCTACAATGAATAACCTAACTATTATTTTTCCAAAATCTTTTTTTAATTTAGAATCATAATGTAGGAAATCGAAGACAATCGATTTCCTACATTACGATTCTAAAAATTGTTTAAGAAATAAAGGGTAAAACTCGACAACTTAATATACGTAAAAAGTCTCATGTACTCTGGAAAATGATTGGCAACTTGTTATGGTTGTAACTGATGAAATCACGCATAAATTACAGTAAAATTTACTAGAATCAAACAACCTGTATTCTTACCACAATTTATAAAAACCTCGATAAGATAGTAGTAAAATTTCCACGTTACTAGCAATATTAAACTCATGTAGAGATTTGATGATTGTGAGTGGACGGAAATGTGAAATTAAGTGTTGATAGAGCCAAGAAATGCGAATAAAATTACTCCGAGGTAAGGTATGCAAATAGCGTTGGTTAACGGTGTATTAAAGAAAAGAAAGTGTAGAGTGACAGGAATAAAAATATTATTAAGACAAATCATAATGTTTTTGCAAGGGAAATATGTACCTTAATGACGCTCGTAAGACTGAAATGCGTTTCCTATCGAGGAAGTTTTAAATCTCGATGTCTTCCCGGAAGCCACTTCTTGGAGACAATTCCGAAATATCGATTTTCGAATGGAAAACAGTATCTTTCGTCGACTGTGTGTTGTTTTTAGTTTAATCATTTCTGGAAAATTAAATGCGAAGCAAATCTTTTTTCGACGCATTTGCAAATTTTTGATAATTTTTTCTATCAATCCTTAACTAAATTTCGGAATAACAACTCTTCGTGACATATTTTGTTGATTAAATTTTGGTATTGCTTAAAGGGTAACGCGCAAATTTAATTCAATGTTGTTTATATGCAACAATTCTTTTCCCGCTGATAAAAATATTTTTCGTTGCACATGTGCGGCAAGTGGTCTGCTTTTTCATCCTCTTCATTGTTTGTCTATAATTAATTGAAAAGGAAACTAACCTAATAACGGATGATTGATTAATTACACCCAAAGATAACGTACCCGTTATTTAATTTAGAAGACGAAATCATTTCTGCTAGGGAAATCGAATCATCATTCAATCCATGCACCTCCAAAATACAGTTACTCGTAATTTAATTGGCAAACTGAGAAATAAAAATACCTTCGTTTATGAATTTTAGAATTTCGTTCCGCGAAAATGAATTTCAATCCGTAAATGATATTTTATTACGAATTTAGGTAATATCAGTTGTGCAAACGGTGGGCCGGAACGTAGCAATTTTGCTGAATATTTGATAAATAAAACCGAAACTCTTGGCGATATTAATCTTAAATTGAATCGTTAATAAAAATAGAAATTTATCCACAATATTTTTCCCTCTAAAATCACGTATCATCATAGTGGTGTTTGCATATGCACATTGCATAAATAACGTATGACAATTTTTATACGTTTACCCTCAAATACTTTTTTTCGCCATGCTTTTATTTATACATCGCTATCTTTATAAGGCATCTTCCTGTCCATAAAAATCCTTTGTCCAAACAGTCGCAAAAATAATTTCGCAACGAAATAATTAATCCCCGTCCGTAAAATTAAGTGCCCGGCCCCGTACTTTGATAATTACCTTTAATTTGCGTTCGATCGTTTAATTGCGCCCGTTACGGCCGCGCGTTAATATTGCATCGCAACTTTACAATATTCTATAAATTCGTTCGAAAGTATCGGTCTAACGCACGCAACGCGGCCACAAGTCTTTATTGGATTTCTTTAGTGCCAAGCGTTTCGTGGGACATTCATTTTTATGCGACATCCAGAAAAGAGACGTTAACGAAACAACACGCTTCCCGTCCGCCACTTTATGGCCAATCCCGACACTTCATAACTTAAGAAAAGCATCCTTTACAATCCATAATTTTTTCACACCGCCGCTCATGCAACGTTTACCTGTGCGGGGCGTTTGTAAATCGTGTGCCGACCGAAAACGCCGGCAAAAGTGGCGGCCAAAATGACTAGGTAAACGTGTCCTTGGCGGCGTTGCTTACGTGTTACACTTTAACATTGTTACGCGGCAAACGCCGCGATGAAAGTATTCCGACAATTTTGTTAGCCGAAATCGAATTTCCCGCGGGACTGAGAATATTTCAACGTTAAGATTTGTTTGTCGAAAAAGTTGGAGAAATTAATTGAGCGGAGTGCAAAAAATGCACCGAGTGTGAAATAATTTCGACGGCAAAATTAACACATTTTGCGGCTATTAGTCGTTATTGAACGCGTTAAATATGTTGCACTTTAAGAGCGGAATTTGCGAAGGAATCTGCAACGATTTTTGGGCTGAAATTGTCATACTGTGACAGGTGTTTAACGTTAGAGTTTTTTATGATGTAGCTCGACGCTCGGCATTGTAAGTCTGACAGTCCAATGCGCGGCGAAATAATTTAGTGGATGCAGATACGTTTGCTTTGTTTTGAATAAAGAATTTAGTTGCATTTCTGTCTAATATGTCGTTTATTTGCCGGGATTGCATTCTTTATTGGAATTATTTAATCGCGTGGCGCCGATTAATGTTCAAATGATTAATGATGTAGACAACTAATTTTTAGAAGAGGAGATAAGTTTATTAAAATGTATGCTACGTGACGGTTGGAATTAAATCAGTGTTTTTTATAAAATTTAAGCAAATTTAATCTATAATTAAGTATAACGCCGGCTAAAAAAGGAATGCGGAGTGGAAATGTAAGTGACTCGCTCGAAATGTTTGTGCACAATTTTTTAACTTGTTAGATGTTTTCACTTTGATGTAAAACGTTTGATGTGTTCTGATTAATTAACCTACAGATAAAAAAGTAAAAAGGGGTATACCATGTAAAGTTCATCTTTTCTCCCAGACTATTTGACTCAATATGTTTATTAAACTTTTGTTTGAACTTGAGAAATTATTCGCGTACAATATGATTGAAACAATAATATATAAAACAACAAATTTGCACCAAATTGAACTATCATTAGAAACTGGACAATAGGTTAAGTATGCATTAAATTACATTTCATAAAATTACTTTGTCATTTCCATATCAGAAGTGTAAAATTATTGAAACCATAATACCATAAATATTGTAACCTTAATTAAATTCATAATCGCACATATTACACCTTAAACTATGCTGCAACTTTGCACATATTTTTCTCCGAGAAAAAAATACCGAAACCCCTCATATTTAGATTTGACATATTTCTTACGTGGTTCATCGGGTAGTTCGAATACACACCTTTCCGATTTTTGCCGCTGCACCAATCCTTTCATCGCCTTGTAATTTACAACCACCCAGTATATTAAAATGTCCCGTGCACTATTTCACGAACTTGATATTATTCCCGCATCCGTTTGCCGTAGACGCAAAGTACGAAGTGCCGTGTTTACGTTATGATCCGGGTCCCCTGCGAAACCCTGCACCGGTACTTAAATGAGCGCAGCGCCGATCTATTGTCCCGCCGAGTGGCGCGTCGGTCGCCCCGGCGCGCCATTAAACGGCGGAATTCCGCGGTTCCGCGGGGGCGCCGAAAAATGCAGCCGCCCCCCACAACCCCCCGCGACCTCGCTCCCCTCAAGCGGCCCCCCGAACACCCCGATTTTTCGGTCCGCGGCATTGCGTGACAATTCTTATCAGGCCTCGGGCACTCATTCCGTTGGAGCCCAGGATTTGGTTTTGTCCGGCTCGAAGGACCTATTTACCGATTCCGCGGGTCGCCTTTCGGTTTCGCGCGTCAGCCTCGGCAACCGAGCCCGAGCCGGCGGGCGTTATTTACGAGCGCAGCGGCAGTACTTTTGCGTCGGAGGGGGCCGCGGAACGTCTCGGGGCGCGGCGTTCCCCGAGACAAAACTTGAGCGGCCCGGCTGCCCGGTAGCTTCGATCATTAAACGTGCGTATATAGCCTCATAATATTGCAATCCGCGGCCATAATTTACGTCGTTTTATAGTTCAAACTGCAACCTATGTAGCGGCGCTCGGGCCTTTAGAACGTTCCGTTTCATTCGCGTTGTAACGGGCTGATCATAAAGATCACAATTCCAGCAATATGCCGATATACGGCGTACCGCTGCCATTGTCTTGCGGGCTTTTCATTTGGGATTAATATTTGGGTTTAATTTTTGGGATTAAGATGATAGGGGAATTGATGGGAATTGTTTTTCGGGTGAGTTTCAAAATTCGGTGGGATGATTTCGATTTTGGTGCCTGGATTCCGTTTGGGGTAAGCGGAATCAATTGAGGTGAAATGAGAGTGGTGTGATGGTTCTAGTTTCTGTAGTGGGATAAAGCTTGAAAAGGGATTTTAAGATGGAAGATCTAATGTCTTTCTGGTGTGTAAATTTAATTTTCAGTTGACAGAATCCATATTTTGATTATTGACATTTTTTCATTCAGAGTCCTGAAGCTTTCAATAAAAAAAATCATCGTAATAAGGTAACATCGAACCTGTTTATTTAAGTGATATATTAATGTCTCTCCTTTGGTACACGTGGTCATATATTACCGGTAAATAGTCATTTGATGAACTGAAGCGCATGAGCAGTAATATCGTCAAAATTCGTGCTTCACGCAGCGAGGGAGAAGAAAAACCTGGCTTTTAAATTGAGACATTCCGAGTTATAGGCTATCTTTTCCGTGTAAAGTCGAGCAGGACTGCGTCGCAAGTTGGAGCGATTGCGAAGTCGATGGACTTGACTTCGCCGGCGCAGTAAAATATTCATCTGTAAGCTGAATGAGCCATTACTGAAATTACCGCCAATTTGACGCTCGCAAATCAAAATCCGCCTTTTTTACCGACCGTGCACTTGCGCTTACGCGCGATCCGACCATTTCTCCGGCAGTTTCTAACGAACTAACAAAATATTACGTCAGAATATTGCGTCTGAGATTGAGACGCAACATTCGTTGCGCGTAAAACAGCGTTAAGAGCTTCGAGTGCCCGGGAATTCCTTGAAACTTTGATCTTGTATTCCATTTAAAAGTTTCTTAAAATCAAAAAAAAAAAAGTAATAAAATAATCGGCTCAAACTTTGAGTTTATGCATTCTTGACCATAAATTGTCCAACCCAAATTTGAATTCCTGAATCGATAAGTATAACGTTTCTTCCATGTTTCCAAACAACTTACAGCGACTGTTTTAAAAAAATCGAAAATAGCATTTGCACTTATCAGTCCCCGTAAGGTGATTCGTCATGGTAGATCTATGTACAAGCCCTGGTAAAAAATGATCGAAATTGGTCGGACTATAATCGGGGTGTAACGCATGAATTCCATGTGGCCCCGACCCAGCAAAATATTCCGATATGGCCTTGATTTGGCCCTGGTCGGGCCAATTTTCTCGACCAGGGCCACAACGATTCCATGCGTTACACCCCGATTACAGGCCGATCAATTCCCTAGCAAAAAAGAAACGCTAGCAACAGTATGGCGTAGAATGGCAACGGTATGGCGCAGAATGGCAACGGTATGGCGTAGAATGGCAAAGGTATGGCGTAGAATGGCAACGGTATGGCGTAGAATGGCAACGGTATGGCGTAGAATGGCAACGGTATGGCGTAGTAAGGGAACGATATGGCAAAAGTCTGGCAAATAATCGCGAGCCGTGTTGTTGCCATCCTATTGCCATCCTGCTGCCATCCCGATGCAGTACTATTGTCTGACTCTTGGCATGGCAACAGCATGACAACTAGATGGCAATGGGATGGCAACAGCATGGCTCGCGATCTACTACTACTAGGGAGACGCCTCAGGTTACTAAGCCAAAACTAGACCGTTTTTAATAGCACGGAAAAAAGTTTGCCTAATTCAAGTAAATATTTACCTAAAATAGCCTCAAGTAAACGAAAAAGCCTGGTTCAAGTCCACAGTTTAGCTGAATCGTTTGACGTTTACTTCTACACATTTGCACACACTTTTTTCTCGTGAACAAAAACCATATCGGTAAACCTAACATGCTCAAAGAATCGGTGGATATGTTTTTTGTAATCAAAAAAAGGTAAAATTTTAGCTCATTAAACTGAAACATTTTTTTCAATAAAGCTATCTTAACGAAACACCTTAAAACCACTCTTTCGTTAATCACTTTTCAACTAGCAAACAACACGTTTGCTAACTGAAAAGTGATTAACAAAACTACTCCCATTCTCATTGCAAATTCGTCGACTAATTGGTCAAAACGCATTGCTCTCACGCGTGGAAAAAACTTCTGTCAAAACAGCGAACCTCGCATTCCCTTAAGGAGTGTATAACCTATCCTCGTGTTGACCTCTGCACCCACACACGCGCGAAAATGGTCGTAATTTCACTTTGAGTTAAGTTTCACCTTACACTCACACCGCCGCCGCGCGCACTGTACCTACAGATGCAGCAGAGTAAACATATACACATGTAGATATAAAGGACACTGTATAACTACAGAATGATGAGCAAATGTTCGAGTACCAGCGCTCTCGCATAGAAGAAGCAACCTGACCTAATTTACATACATATAAAGCGCATTCGATGTGTTTTAGGGGTCGTAAATCGACGCAGCTACGCGAATCGTTAAACCCTTCCTTGCCGCAACACCCTACTGATACGTGCACCGGAGAATGCCTCCACAGATATGCGCTGCCAACATAAACGTCGCGAATTTATCGTTGTATTCAGTTTGCACACACGCCCGCACGCTTTTTGCCGCGACTTCCTCCCACTTCTCGACGTTTATCGCACGGTCATGAATTCTCGTTCTATTGTGATTGACTATTTACAGCAACGTCGATGTTTAACATAAGTGTCGGGATTCTTTGGCGGAAAGGTATGAAAAGTCGACGAATTGTGAGAACCGAATCGTAATATGTGAAGTTTTCATCCAGAATAGGATAATTTTAAAGGAAAGGGGAATTTAGAATAGTTTTTAATCAAAATGCACCGAATGTACAGATTTTTCTCTGAAGGTGATTATGATGGGATTTACAGAAATTTCAATTTCGAGATAACTATTTTTACAAGGGAGGATTTTTTGATTTAGTTACAGATCCTGATTTTATTAAAACGTCATATGTACAGTTATATACAAAGCGTTTGATCATTCTTACTGTTACACCCACACGGAAAGCATCACTAGAAAAAATAGAAAAAGGCGTTTTATCCTATTGTTAACGATTTTTCATTAACGGTTAAGTGGCTTTCGTTGATTTGAAATTTAATTAATATCGGTTTACATTTGTTTAACTGGTGTTGCTTTTCAGTTGCAGCAAATTTAAATAGAATTAAACTAATCGTAATTAAAGACTTACGTCATTAGTTTCGAATAGGTCCACACTGATTTCATGAAAGTGTATGTCAAGTGTCAGCGTGGCTGTTTAGCAACGACCCGTTCAAAAATGAAGAACGCTTTGTCAAAAGCAACGTTGGTTTTTGCCTGAAAATTGTGAACATTAATCCTTTTATTTACGCAATAAAGTACCTGGCTGGTTTACAAATTTTGTTTCGACATTGCTTACTAAAAGATACTCCACAACCCCTACAAATTTCAACGCAGCTATGCTTGATGATAATCTTGAAACCTAGAGAGAAATTTTAATAAACAAATCAAATTATGAATCACTTCTCAATCGTCTTTACACTGTCACAAAAACTTAAGAAATCATTTACCTGTGAATCGATGAATTTGTCGAATATGAAATTCGCAAGTGTTTTTAGCTTCTTCATTGCATGCTAGAAAAATATAAATATGAAGTTTTTGTGTGTTTAAGATTATCTGAACATATTATCAATTTTGAAAAATTATTTTACCAGAAGATCTCCCACTTCCAGTATAAATTTATCAGCATCAGAACCGCCATAACTCAAATCCTGTCAAGAAAGCGATAAGTAAATTGTTACAGGAATTATGAGTATTGACAGTATAAGTAAAATTTCTATTATTTACCTCCATTAAATTCTTAATCAGCTGTGTGTGACTTTTGTTGAAGACATACTAGAACATATTGTTTCATCGTTTAAAAAAATTGTAAAACAGGGGATCATACAGATCATACAGAAGTATTAAATATTTACTTACTGCGTTATTAGCCATTTTATTTAGAGCTATTTCAAAAGGTTTTAATACGGAGTCAAATGCATCCTAAAATTTAGCAAAATTAACATTACTTTTTTTATAAGTACTAGGAATACTAAAGGGCGCTTCGCGCCCATCCGAATTGGGATCCTTATGTTGAGTGTATGAATATGAATCCTTAGCAATACTTGTCATACGAGTTTGACGAATGAAATCCAACGAATGAAATTGCGAATAAATCGTAAAAGGGCCAAGTTAAGTATAACATCAACTTTATATCTTTCTGATGATGTATGAAATATGAAAAATGATGTTTTTAAAATAAATCTTTCAACTAACCATATTTATTCGCATTGTATAAAGTATTTGTTTTAAAACTAGAGTATTGTTCAATGCCGAAGACGTCAACCCCTCCTACAAAATTGAAATCGTATTAAATATATAAAAAATGTAACTTGCATTAATGTAAAGAACATAAATATAGGAAGTTTTACCAAAGTTGCAGCTTTTATTCGCATATCTATTATAGCTTCACTCATGCAGACATTGTTTGGACACTGCAATATATATATATAAAAACCATTACCATTATTAAAAAATATATAAAAAATGTCTATTAAAATATTTTCATATTAGTATTTATGTTTTTTCAACATTTTACAAAGTATGATACTTTTGTGGTTGTAATGATGCACGAAATATAAAATTAATTTAAAAAAGTAATTGTTAGTTTCTTCAACTGTTACCACACATACATATCAAACTTTCTTAACTGCACTGCTTAAAAAGAATAAACAAACAATTAGAAAAATAACTATTTTATTTTGAAAGAAAGAAAGGTAATGAATTTTTGAAGTCCTAAAAAATACGATGGCTCATCTTTCTGGTCATGAGAAATGATGGACCAATTGAACCATTCCGGTCCCCACTATACCCAGAATAAAAGCAACTCAACAAAAGTTTTACGGTGTTACTTCCCTAGTCACACCGTAACACTTTAACATTGTTGAAGTCAAAAACAATTGTTTCTTGTTTGGCGTGTAACTTTACAATTTTTTTCTGAAAATGAATGCAATTTTGAATAAGAACAATTTGAAGCCTCCATTTCTATGTTATGCAAAATAATG
>JABFPB010008099.1:0-10435 GCA_022817645.1 Ceratoteleas bidentatus | reverse complement strand
GTGGATTCTTCATAAAGTCTTTCATTGAAATCTGGATGGGTAGGCAGGATTCAAGAAGACCGAATTTTCTGAAATTAAGATTTAGCTTAGATTTCAGATTAAAAATATAATGTATACAAATACTTCCGATTAGTATTTTATTATTTGATGTAAAATTGGAAGATTGAAATCACTCGACAATTTTGAACAATGTACAAATTCACATTAATTTTTATGGAAACTGTGAAAATGACTATTTCTTGCTGAATATAATATTATATTCAGCAAAAAATATTATGAATTAAACAATTGCTACACAATGTTTTTTCTGTAATTCTGCAATCCTTCTGAACAGATCACTTATAAAATAACTATTAAATATTATATAAACAAAAAATAAATATCTAATTGCCATCTTTTTCTATAAAAACTGTTATGAAGTATCTCATTTAAGATTTAACTATAACAAATAACTAATTGTAATTCAAGGTAAATAAATCTGACTTCTTCTACAAATCCTGGTTTATTTGTTGCCCGTTAATAAATGATGAGTTTTAACATTAATAGGAATAACTAATACAAATCCAGTCTTCAATTAAAATCTATAATAATTAATTGTCTAATAATTTGTCATGCAGAGACAAACCAATCAAAGTATGTTACAAAACCGTTTTTACAATAACTTAAAGGTTGGTATAATCAGTAGATATGTGTAAATAGTAAATAATTCATTGATTTTATCCCATTCAATTTTTTATAATAAATAAAGTGACTTTGATTTCTTCAATAATATCAATCAAAAATGATATAACTGTTGCCTCAGCAGAATGTGAAAATTAATAGTTGTCATCTTGAAAGTAGCTTTTTCCAGTCAAGGCATCATTACTTGTAATCTGTTTAAGCATATCCAGTTGGGAAAACGTAAGTAATGTAATCGCCAGATTCTCCCCATGAAACTCTTTGCGTCTGAAATGTTATCACCCAAGTTATAAAGGCTGCAGTCCATATTATTGCTCCAATCCCAGAATATATAACATCTAAAACGTTAATCAGTGTAAAATAATCTTGCCAAATCAATTGTATGATTTTGACAATTAGTTAAAATGTGACACTCTTGTCAGTAAAAAATATACTTCAGTTCTTAATATTTGAAAAATATTAATGTTCAATGATATTGTTATACATTAATAAATATCATGAAAACATTTTTAAAATTGCATAATTCATTACATTAATTAAATCATATTTTTGACTGACAGGAATCAGTCAAACGATAAAAGTGCTCACATCTTTTTATCTGTTTCTGCTCCTCGAAGTGAGGTTCCGAAAATGCTTGTTTCGCAAACCAAACGGCATTCACAGCCCACAAAAAGGGAAGCAACGCGAAACCAGCTGAAAAGGGCAAGAATTTTCAAAAACAATGGAACCAAACTAACCTTGCAAAGTTGGAAGTGTACCCACCTCGAAAGTACCATCTACACAGATACAGTTTCTTGTCATTGGGCATTTTTGCTAAATCCATGTTGGCGTATTTTATCAACTAAATACTGAAAACTATATTTATTCTGTATAATTAAAATAACGTTACGTTCCCTCTTAAACGTTAACAAAGTCTTTCTGTCAACATAACTACAACGACTACACATACACAACACAAGGAATAACTGCAATGCAGTAAGAGCAACTTGACGAAACCAAAAATCGTTCATTGAGGGAAAAAGACAATTTTGGTTGAAAAAATTAAGCAGTTTTCAATTGTAATTTTTTTTACATTTTAAAGTGCGATTTTGAATGTTTTTGGGGAAGTGTTTTCAATTTGAAATCATTAAGATGGTTTGACCGACTGTCGGTAATGTAGGACTCTATTATCAAATGATCTTACCATTGAGTTTGGATTATTAGGATTATTAGGATACTGACAGGAATACAAATTAAAATGCATTATTTATATTTAACGAATCATAATCTATGCAATAATTAATCAAATTTCTTCTCTCATTACAGTTATCGTTGTTATCGACTGTCGCCTCCAAAAAGGTTGGGTTGGCAGTATTGATATTATGCAGTTAGTGATTAATTCGAATTTCAAGATACACTAAGAAGGGGAAAGTAGTATTTTATAACGAAATAGTGTCCATTGTTTTAGATGAACTGTGTGAAGTGTATCAATCAGTGTCTAAAATGAACCAGAAAAAGGGTTTATTTTTCTACAATGGAGCGGTGGGAAATGGTAAATCTGCTTTCGAATTTGCATAGCTTTTAAAATATATAAAATACACGCCCAAAATAACGTAAACATAGCGCATTTCGTGTGATTGAGGTTAATGAGTGCGATATAATTAAGCAAACTGTCATTAGTGAAATTGCTTTAGTTCGATTTTAATTTGCTCTGCTCAATAAAATGAATTTCATATAATTTAATGGATTTATTTTAGTGTAAAAATTTCCACTGTCTAAAAAAATAGTTCACTTATGATTTTCAAAAATTCTTTTTAATGAAATTTATTGTCAATTAATTATTTTTCAATTAAACTTTTCTGTTTCAGTTGTCATATGTTTACTGCTGGATATTATGCTTTTAGATATATGGCTGCTTTTGCACATTTCACAACTGGGAACATGTCTGAATAGAGTATTTTCACGGGCATGCAAAGTGCTGTTACTCTTGTTTTTTGGTTTTGGTATAGTAATTCATATTCACAATGTAAATTGCAAAATGATTAGTAGTTGCGTTATGCATTATATGCAAGTTTATCTCTTTTCTCATTTGGTACACACATTTGTATATTATTATGATTGTATGAATTACATTTTTTAATATTTTTGTATATTGCATATTATTTATATTTGTTATTTCAAATGTCAGTATCTTATTATATCATCTGAACAATATAAAAGAATATTATACTTAAAATTGATTATATTTTTTCTGTTTGAGATAGGAAATTAAATATGAAATTTAATATAAAATAATAATATAATTAATATTTAATTTAAAATAAACGTTTAACAGGGTTTATATACACACACATTTCCTTACATGATTTTTATTAAAAAAAATATCTAAAATTAAAATATCAATAAAAGTTTTAGAAATTCTTTATACTTTACAGTGTCTATGGTAACATTTACTGCGTTGATTATGTACTTCAAAGATGCCAATTTTTCGAGAACCTGGAATATTATGAAGATTGGGTCAAATGAACTGATTTTTGATAACGATTTGATAAAAAAGGAACTGGATCGAATGATGGAGAAAACCCACTATTTGGAGTCGATAATTCATGATATGGTATGCAATTATAATTGCAATGTTATGCACTGCTCAGCTGCGTAACTTGTAGAAACATTCATGTATAATTACTTCTAATTCTAATAATTAAGAATGTTAAGAAGTAACAAAAATTCTTTTTGTTTTCAGAGTACACACATTACTCATGTAGATGAACCAGTAAAAGGTATTTTTTATGTAAATTAAACAGTTTGGTGTTTTCTTATTTATATTAATTAGGTCATACATTTGGTTTTGTTTTGATTTGGCATTTATTTTTAGAAATCCAACTGCCTGATTTTGCGTCAGAAGCTGCTGGTGGATTTATAATAGATACCCCTGATACAGAGCCTTATGAAAGTAACGGGGCTATCAAACTTTTTGGTATTCATGTATGGACACTGAATAATTCACCCCAACAAATCATTAAGGTACATTGATTTCTGTGTAAAAAATTACATGGCAAAAATTAGTTTTTCATACATTTTTTTCTCTCAAAGCAAATTCAAACGTAATTACTTTTCATTTGCTGAATTTTTCAGCAGAACATCCCTGAAAAGTCAGTTCATATACAATAAAATTCATATTAACGTACTTAATCACTATGTCTCTGTAAATTTGACTATATTCTTGTTTACACTGCATTTTGTGTAGGGTTGCCATTTTTTTTACTATTATTGAAATAATCTAATTTTTGCAAAGAAAAAGTCAATAAAACAAATTATCGCATTACTGATTTTAGCCATGGTCGCAAGCTGGTGAATGTTGGCCATTTAAAGGTCACCATGGAAAAATTGAAATTCATTTAGCATATGCTACTCAACTGGATTCATTTACTCTTGAACACATCCCCGTAACAGCATCACACACCGGGTCCATCAATTCGGCCCCAAAGAATTTCAAAGTTTACGTAAGATAAAATATTAGCTAATTTATCGATATATTCATAAGTCCAGACTCTGATTGAATTCATCTGAAAATTTCTCTATTAATATTTATTTATTCTTTCTTAGGGATATCTAGGAGACCAGTACATCCTACTAGATTCATTCGCCTATAACATCAAGGGAAGTCCCTCTCAGACGTTCCACATTAAGGTATAATGAAATCCAATAAAAATCTCAATTTTTATAAGACAATTGTCTTATAAAAATAAATGAATATGTGAAAATAAGTGAAAAACGATGAAATGCTGCAGGTGATTTTGAATTGCATTTCTGTTTCAACTTTGAATCCTTTTCTTGCGATTGCAAACGTTACAAACATTGCTCTACTGAAATATTTTGATAAATTGAAAAAGTTACCCTAAAGATTTGATCACCCATTATTCAGAAATTGATTGAAAAGCATTTATTTGAGAGTGAATCACTAATGAAAACAATATTTTTTCCATGTATTGGGATTTGGTTGGAACGGTGAATCGTTGTGAATCTTGTACTATCGTTTTTCATTTACTGGGAGCTTATTTTTTAAGATGAACAGATATTGAACAATTCTTCCAACAGAATGAGGCATTCAGAGGAGTCCCAGTGAAGAAGATCTTACTGGAAATTACGTCGAATTGGGGCAACCCAGAATACACCTGCATTTACAGGTTCAAGGTTCATGGGCGAGCGTATCAGTTAGACGACCGCAGTTTGAAAAGCAGACCAGAATAGTCCTGTGATGTCAAATTAATAGATCTTTTAGGTAAAAAATTAATAATAAATCGCTATAATACTGACTCTGAAATTAGACCAAAATTTTACTAACAAAAAGTTCCTTCAATTAAGGAGGTAATGAGAATTAGCACATAATATTCCAGGAATGTACCCAGAATATTTTTCTGGAATATTTATATGTAGCAGGAATATTCTGAAATATTCTGAAATATTCCTTGTATATTTTAGGAGAAATATTTTCAGTACTAAATTGAAACATTTTGTACTGAATAATACATTTTTTATTGAAAGGCTAAGGAGTCTTAATTTTAGACAAATTCAGTTGGAAACCCCATTTTTATAGAACATTGTACTTAGAATTATAGTTTTATGTATAAGGTAAATAATATTTTTTAATTCGAAGTAACCAACTCTTGTTTTTTGTTCCAGAAAGCTGTTTATTAAAACTGTATGGTACAAAGCGCAGTCAAAATGCATTAGACCTTATGACGGTCCAATTACCACTTTTCGGCGCCAGCACCTCCCCAGCTTGGAGTAGAAGATGGTTGGGCAGGGGTAGCAGCAGCACTCCATTCCTCCTAGAAATTACAATTAAACCATTATATTTATGTTTCGTTTTTTTCCAAAAACGTATCTTAATACTCAATACAGTTATATCTTCCACTAGTCTGATCAAGACTGAAACTAGATCAAACCAGGATGTAGGACTAATTATTTTGTACATTGTTGTAAAGCGTATAGTTGATTTTGTAACTTGTTATTTATACAACAAATAAAAAAGATTTTATATCCTTTAATAGATTGTCAATACTTAAAACCTGATTATTGTATGACTGATAATTTTGCACAGGTTGCATGAAATCATTTTCTGTTTCATAGAAATTCACCGAATTAAATGAGTATTGAAAAATTGTTAAATTAAAAACATTTTTAATTTTTTATTTAACTCAACTTTGGAAACTTTGAAAAATAAAAATATTATGAAACCTCCAAAAACTTCAGATTTAACTTCAAACCTTTGTCAAATGTAACAGCTCTATCAAATAATATCCATTCTTGCATCGAAATCGTTATACCTGAGAAGAAGCCCAGTCACTGGTAGCAAAACCAGCTGGAGCAGGAACCGCAGCAGGTGCAACCGCAGCAGCAGCAGTGGGTGCAGCAGCTGGTACCACAGCTGGTGTAGACTCATCAGCCCAGTTCTCAGTAGGTGGCACAATAGCCACTGGCTCCTCATTGCCCCAGTTTGCCTCTGGAGCAACTGGTTCAGCCGAAACGAATTCCTTGGGAGTTGGCATGAGTTCCTTGGCTGCTTGTTCCTCCTTCTCAACCTAGATTAAAAATTCATTTGTGTAATTAAATTTGCCAAATTAATTCTTAAAAGAGGAGATATTTTTTGGAACTATGAAAAGCAGCCTCGAAAAAAATCGATAGTAATTATTGCAACAAAAAACGTAGCATTTTTTGTTTGAATTAAAATACATATATAGTAATTAAATTCTATTCGGATTACCATAACATTCTTTTATTTATTTATTTATGATTTATTATTCAGGAAATTTTCTGTGGTTTATTAATAAAGTATTAATTATGTTCAACTGAACATTGAAGCTGGATTGTTTTATTGAATGATATACCTCTTCAGGGTCTCTGTAGAAGAAGAGATCGACAACGATGTTCCATTTGGTTTCGCGGGGGATTGTGCCTCTGAGTCTGAGCACTTCACGAGCAAGCAGCCACCACATAAGACCAACGCTGTGTTTGCTCTGAGTGTTGCATGGAATGGCGATGTCGACGAATCGCAATGGCGAATCAGTGTTGCAGAAAGCAATGACTGGGATGTTGACATAGCTAGCCTCAGTGATTGGCTGATGGTCGGTAGCTGGATCGGTGACAATCAGAAGACGGGGTTCGCGGAACGCAGCCTGAAACAAGCAAGTTTTTTATTTCGGTGATAGATGTTCATAGTCAGAAAGCAAACTTCAATTTTAAATCAGCTTTTTAAGGTATTTGCATCGTGAAGAGCCGGGTATTTAAGGGGATCGTCTGGTAAAATGGCTAAAATCTGAACTATTTGACCGATTTTGATGAAATTTGTTTTGCAAAGAGATATCAATGAACAGAAAACAAAAGTTAACTCATTTGTTGCAAAATGTTAAACCAAATGATATATTTATTAATAATTAATCAAACATAATTTTTAGTGTACCTTTTAGTGAAAAGGTACACTAAAACTTAGTGTATCTTTAACTTTTTAATTTTTAAAAAGTTAAAAGTACACTAATTTTCATTCAATTTCAATTTAGTTTGAGGCAAAATGTTCGGACTTCAGTTTTGAACAAATCTGTCAGACAGAATTTTGATAGCATTTATAATTTTCTGGCAATCCACGTCTTTATGAAAGAATGTCACAAACATGCCAAAATTAGGGCTTATTTTGAGTTTTTTTGTTTATATTAACGAATAACTTTTTTTCCAATTGAACAATCAAAATTCTGTCTAATCAATTTATTCATTATTAAATTCTAAATATTTTAATGAAAACTACATCAAAATTGGATCAAAATTCGTTTACCTTTAACTTTTTAAAGTTAAGAATTTCTGCAAATAAAGTTTTCCAGATAATCGAGTTCAAAGTAAGAAGTTCCTTGACAATCACTAAAAATCTTTGGAACACATGAAAAAATAACAGTTTCTAAGTGTTTTTTTAAATCCAAATTATAGTCAACAAATCTTGTTTTGGCCAAAAAGCGCCTGACGGTCCCCTTAAGGCATTAAGTAAAATATTACTATACTATCTTAACAATGATGTTTTTTAGATAATGACAAGTTTCTCTTGATATCCTGTACATTTTTTTAACATTAATTATTATAAATAAAACAGATTGATTATCATAAATAATTATTATATATAAAACAGATTAAATAAATTACCATTCATTAAATCTGTTTGATTTGAATAAATTCTACAAAATAAGTAATTGTTATTTGAAAACTTTTATTTAAATATAATATTATGTTATACATTCTCAAATAAAGTTTTGGAAATTGAAGGTCATAATGTATTTAAGAACAAATTTTAATTATTATTTATTTAAGTTGGAATAATACCTGGATCTGGTTAGTGAAGGCACCAGGAGTGAAACGTCCTGCAATAGGAGTAGCTCCGGTATGGTGTGCGTATTTGAGAACTGCTCGCTGGCCATAGTTTCTGCAGCTAATGACGAAAACCTCAGCTGGGTGTTCAATAGCAACAATAGCCCTGGCAGCCAGGAGGAGCTTTTCCCAGGTCTTTTTTAAGTTGATGATATTGATACCGGTACCTTAAAATTATTAATTTATAATAAATAACTTTCGTTTTAATTATTGATAGCACCTATTCATAAGTCCACTTCAATGAAACTAATTTTATTACAATTAGGAATATTTTGTTAAAAGACTATTTTAATATTTCAGTTAAGCAATTATTTTCAATACAGTTTTTGTTTAAAATGAAACTTTTTTAACAATTGCCTGAATATTGATATTTGTAGTAAAAATGTGATATTTATTTTATTTTACATTTAAGAACTTAGTGTTTATGATGTTATTAATGCCTATTTAAAAAAATGTATTTTTTATACCATCGGTACGGCGCTTGTAAACATATTGCTCCATCTGGAAGTTGACATTCTCATTGCCGAGATGAGTGCTGGCGATCAACATTTTGGTAACATCTTCCTCCTTAAGGGCCAATGCATCGTATCCTCCAGACATTTTAACGCTTTTTGGTCGTTATGTATTAACCTGTAATTAACAACAACAAATAATTACCACGATTGCAAAAAAATAAATAAAATAAAATAAATAAATGCAAAAAAATAAACCGCAATATTTACTGAAACTTCATTATTAAAATAAAAAATGTCTCTTATTTTTCACAATCAGTTACAACCGATCCAATATTACACAAAAACACTTTTAATTTTTAATCATTTTCAAGCATGTTTACTCCCATCAAAATGAGGTTAAATTTTCACGTGTGCGGTGTGCCGAGTATGATTATTGAAATCTCTGCAAGCATGCATTTCCCTTTCAAAAAGCCCCGAAAGTTTGACAAATGCAATTTGGACAATATTTTTCGACCGTCTGTATTTGTATTCGTCTAATAAAATAGTTGGAAATAATTTTTCGAAATATTCGTAACTTACGTTAAACTTGCCACAAGGAGATCTCACATAGAAGAGAGAAAAAAGGGGGCGCAGGAAGTGGCATTCTTGTCCGACAGTGATACAGCGAATACGTGAGTCAATTGAAGTACACTTTTCGTTCGACAACAATATCAAAATTCCTTCGTCAGAGCACATTTTATTTAAAAAAAATTGTTTAAAATTTTGTTAGGTCAAATTGCAAAAAGCAACAAAAATACAATATATGAAGAATCATTTTCTACTTGACATTTGATCGAGTGTCGTTCTCTTTGTCTGATATGTGGGTTAGACAGAGACAGTAATATATAAGGTTGTTATTTGCAGGAAAGTTGTGTGATATATCTATCTCGCTTAATCTGTTAGTTTTGAAATGAGACAAACATACTTTTGTATTCGAAATTACGATTGCAGTAGTTGTGTGTTGGTAACATGCAATTCTATATTATCCGAACATAGCAAAAGAGTCATGTTGACATTTGTACTGTGAAGTAGAGTGAAGAATGTAAATATTTGTTCGATTTGTAGTAATTACGTCCAAAAAACGTAAGTTGATGTTTTGATGTTAGAATATAGAAATGGCGAAATGATTAATTTTCGTTGTATTTTAAATGTGTAAAGATGTGTGTATGTGATTCATTGTTACAGAAACAAAGTAGTTTTGTAATAAAATCATGTATCCGGCGAACCATAAGACTGTTTTTGTACTCGATCATACACCGTATTTCGGCATTTCATCAGAAAGTCCCTTGGAGTTCGACTGCCATAAAAACAGGGGTCAGAATTTTATTCCTCTGGCAGCAATATCCAAATCGTTATGGACAACAAGTGTGGAATCTGCTTTGGAGTACTGTCGCATTGTTTGGGATTTGTTTCCTAGTGGAAAATTGGTAAAACACTTGTTATCTGTAGAATTTGCAAAATTATTATTTAATGAATTCTGAATTATAAATACAAAATTCATTATTCATTGTTGAACACTGAAATTTCATTTTTAATTAATATTATTTTTACTCATACTGGGGATGATAATTTCCCATCTAAAAATAATTTATGTTTGCCCATCTAGTTATAAAAAGTAATATTAAATTTGTAGTTAATATACTAATCGAATTCAACAAATTTTGCAGGTGAGATTTGTAGTGAGTGATCATGCAGCACATATTTTAAACACATGGAGTCCTTTCCAACAGAATATTTCACATGTAAGTTTATTTTGATTTTAATTAATTTACATTTTACTCAGTCAAAATGATTTTACAGGGTGGCCACGCTTCTGGAAAACCTGGAAAACCGGGAAAAGTCAGGGAATTTTACTGGTCAGGGAAAAGTCAGGG
>JABFPB010008098.1:0-10436 GCA_022817645.1 Ceratoteleas bidentatus | reverse complement strand
TTTTGCACATTTTTTAACATTTACGTAAACAATTGTTTTTAATTTACTAATAGTGCATTAACCAATCGTCAGATTTGCTTTAAAAACTATATAAGAATTCTTGATGTTGGTCTTATTAAGTGAAAAATTTTTTCATCAATCTTCACTAGCTGGTTCCGGAGATATTTTATATCAAAATTTCAATAAAATACATGGTTAGTATATCTATATATACGGATTTTTCCATCTTTGACACCGGATATCTCTTAAACCAGCTAGTGGAGCTTGATGAACATTTGGATAATTAAAATACATGATATGAACAATATTCATCAAAATTTGATCGAATTCTCACGATTTTGATTTCACTATGCAAATACCTTAAGCAATTTTGTTATGAATACAATAAAAAAAAGACATTTCTAAAAGTCGAAACGCGACTACATCGCACGGCAAAAGTTACTCTAAATCTAGCTGTAATGCAACTTCTCATTGTGCATGCAGACTCTACGGATAACAGTCCCATTTTCTTAAAGTCCAACCTCCGGTAAACACTCGATTTCGCTGCAATATTTTCGCCCTCCGTGAGCTCCCTTGAATGACAACCTTTTACCATTTAATTATCCGTGCGCGCCCGGCCCCGCCCCCTCTCCCCCGAATCAATTAAGCGCACGTAACGTAGCGTTACGACGACAATGTATCGGCGCAAGTCTCGGTGACCGCATCGGCTCGCAATATCTGTAACGTAAGGAAACACCCTCCGTGTTACGCGCGCACGCGGCTAGCGCGCATAAAGGGTTCGCAGCCGTTGGATAAATTATCCAATAGCCGGCCGACGAAACCGGATTTTCGCATGCATTACAAGTTCCTAGCTTTACGGCCGGTTAAGCAGCGAGCGCATCGGGCCAATCGATCGATAGATCGCCGGATCGCTCGCGAGTCGATTTGTCGTCGGGGACGAATACGCCCGAGGAGCTTTGGGCTCGCTAAAAACCGGTTCGCCGTCTTTTTTGGCCCTTTTTTGCGACGAACGCCCCCCGCCACTCTGCGCCGCCTTCACAACCATAGCTGTTCCTGTCGCGCGCTCTCTCGCGCAAATCTGGTTTGGAGACGCGCGGTCCTCGTCGCAGCACTCCGTTTAACACAATAACTGCTCGCTCGGCTAACACGACATTTCAAGTCGCTCTTTAATTGTTTTGACTTTTTTTTCGACGTCGAGGTAAAATGTCTAGCTTTTCGACGAGCCTGAGGGCCATTTTGCGCCGAAAGGTTGAGGCGTGGGTTCGACGGGTTTTCGAGTTTGGGTGGTTGAAACTCGTTATTGGAGGGGAGTGTTTGGGGGGAAGAGGTGAATTTTGGGATCGTTTAATTTTGTTGGCGAAAGGTTAGGATGACACTGAAAAAATGTCGATGGCGATATATGGGTGTGTTTTTGGCAAAACGAGCCAAAAAATGAATATTTGGTCGATTTGGTAAATTTAACCAAATATTTCTTTGTGGTTTCCTGTTATTTGTTATTAGCAGATTTGTTAACCATTATATATATTATATGCCGGTCGTATATTCTGATTTATGTTACTAACCTATTTGCTTAAAGATATTGATTGATTACATTTAGTCTTAACTAATATAACAAACATATTAAATACAGCGTTACCTTTTATTGACAAATACATATTTATATTTATTAATATATATTATTGTTTAAAATTTTCTAATGTTGAAGCAAGTTGAAACAGTGTTATATTTTAAACATATGTATAATAATTAACAAAAATCTATTATAAAAATTATAACAGAAACTATTTTACCGATTAACATGAATGTATATAAATTTCTAATTAAATTTAGGGTCAACCGGAGTAATTGTGGCACATAACATTTTCAATACTAATATTTGTTAAAAAATTATAAAATCTACTTATAATCATTAAATGAATATCCCACTTTCAAATAATCTAAATTTTGTAGCGTTTAAAATGTTTACTTAAGTATTGTCATTGATTTTACAACTTGATGTATAAATCTTTGGTTACGAAAGTTAAACGTTGTATATTCAAAGTCAGTTTATTCATAAAATAAATTAATTATTGATACAATTTTCATTTTGACAAAATTTCTGTATATCTAATCTAATTTACTATAAACCAGATTCTTCGTTAATATTTAATCAATTGGAATATTATTTATTTGAAAATCACATGTGCAATATAGATAATACAATTAGTGGGGTAATTGTGACACGAAATATCGGGGGAATTGTGTCTAACGGCGATAAGACTTTTTTTATTTTTATTTCATTAAGGATCGTAAAATATTACACTATTTGACATGGTAAGGACAGAACCATTAATTAATATTAATCATTTTCTGACATAAGTTTAGTTTTGATCAAATTGCTCTTATTAGTTAGCTGCTATTTTCGTAGAACGGCAACTGTGAGGTTATGCCGATATAAACATTGAAATTTCGAGACTGACTTCTTAAACCTTTAATTATTTTTTGTGAAGTGATGTCAATAGAAAATGTATTAATTGTACAGATCAAAGAAGGGGGGGGGAACCCAAATCTGAAAATTAATTATTTTTTATTAAGCAAATATTATTTTAGACGATCAATCACATGTACTTACAGAAAAAGGTTAGAGGAAATGTATCTATAACAACTGCGTTTGAATTATTTCAGTTTAAACAATTGACGTCATGTTAAAGTTCAATTTTGTTTTTTTCTCAATTACCCCGGTTGACCCTAGATATCGACGCTTGCAACGAAAAACCAGACAATTCAAATTATGCGTGAAAAACCGGACAATTCAAATTTGTCCGTGTAATTTCCTTATATGAAATTTGAATTGTACGGTTTTTCACGTATAATTTGAATTGTCCGGTTTTTCACGAATAATTTGAATTTTTCGGTTTTTCGTTGCAAGCGTCGATATAACCGTACTTTACTAAATTCATATATGAACTATTAGACAATTTTCTAAATAATATATATTAATCGTTCATTATAAACCAATGCAACATGTCATTATAATCAATATAAAAGTATAAAAGAAGAAAATTATTATTTTAAATGTATTATTTTAAATACTTAGATTAATATTTCAAATTATGGATTCATCCTTTTATTGTATCCTTAATTTTCAGTGGATTTACGTATTTGAATGACTTATCTTTAAGCATATAATAGAAAACCACTTTATATAATTATTTGCAGGACCCTCTACGAAGTATAATAAATCATACTTTAACAATATCGCCGTTGTTTAAACTCAATAATTGCTGAAGCAGTAAAATTTACGAGGATTTTTTCATCTATAAAAGAAATCCTTTTATATCAGATTAAGTCGAATTGGACAAAATCCAGTCTAATCCAGGATTAAATGGAAAAGAATTGGACTTCTTTCATCTCATGTCCTTAAAAATAAATTGTCTCTAAAATTAGGAACAAATCCATTTCTTAAACAACTGCAGACGTACTAACTCCTCGATAATAATCTCAATTCAAAATTAATGAAACCTCAAATATCCCCTTTACCTCAGTCTTAAAACCTGCCTAACAAATTGATAAATCCCGCCCGTCTCGCGCAACAAAAAATCGCTTAAACTCAGCAAAAAAACGCAGCAGTATTCGACTTATCAATAGGCTTCTAAAGTTCGCGGTTACGAGGCCAGCGATTGAATCGCGGGCGAAGCTTTATTCCGACCGAAAAAAGCCGCGACTGCGCGTAGGGCGGGGTGGGGGGGGGGCACTCGGTAAAACCGCTTAAATGCATAAAAATTACACCATTTGCGGCAAATGTCAGGAGAAAATTGAGACGAAATTGCCGTTCTTAAGTATAAAAGTATAGGTTGCATGCGGCGCCGGGGTAACTCTGAAAAGCTCCGCACGCCATTTATTGTTGCAGATTGTGAGATACAAAGATTGGCTGATAAATGTTTTCTCGGTCCTGCGAGATGCTCGCGAGGCGTTGCCTTTTCCGCGTGCATTACGGCCCCTTTTTGTCCACCCGATACCATTTTTTCCGACCACTTTCTTCGGGGCGAAATTTTCAATTACCACGCACGAACGCGTTTGCGGCGGCGATTGTTTCGCATTTTGAATTATTCCGAGAACGTCGTTTTTTTCGAAAGACACTGCCGATATTATCATGGAAATTCGAAGACGGTTTTTTCGAAGACAAAAACCGGTACTTTTCTGGCGCGAGATGCATGAAAAGTACCACTTTCTTTGCCAGGTCTTGGAAATATCATGTGCAAATGGCGAGAAAAGTAATTGGGAATTAGTTTATCTTGCTGGTTTTACGATGGAAGTTGAATTTTAAATAAGATTCGACCTTGTTTGAGTTTGTAAACTTGGCAATGCATTTTATGGAAATTGAATTTTAACTGCAAGATTTCATTTGCGAAGTGATTTTCCAATTTTGAATCTGAAAGTAATTGCACCTCGATTGAGCATAATGTATGAACACATTTGTAAAACAGTCCGTTCATCATGATATGAATTTTTTTAGTTTAAACAGATTTCCCGCTTATTATATGGACGAAAGAAAATTGTATTCTCTTAATACTTTTTTCAATAAAAACAAATGCTTTTACAATTAACGGTACCCGCACAGAGTGGTTAGCTGTCAAAACGTCAAATGAATGTTGATTGGAGGTTACAAACTGACGTCCATTTGATGTTTTCTGAAGCTTTTTGTCTGTAGGGTAGTCATTCGATACAAAAATAGAAATCTTAAGTTAAAAGTCTGGACGTAACACCTACAGGTTATGTTAATATAACCAAACAATCTGACAGATTTGATTGAATTAAATTTAATACTGAAGTTACCTGCCAAAGTATCTTGAATGATTATGAATTCAAATAAACATAGTTCGTGTAGAAAAAAGTTCAAATCAACTAAATTACGAGAGGTTTTAGTAGTTAAAAATAAAGTTTTAAAGTAGTAAATTAAACTCGGAAAGAATTTCAAAATTTCATATTCAAACTCTTTGATAATGTCAAACATTATCAAAGTTTTTTAATATGGGTTATCATCAACAATGATGTAATATCCAATAAATTATTAGCAACTGATAACTGTATGTAAGATTCATTATATTCTCGTATAATTTTCTCAATCGTTATTCACTTTTCAGCCTCTATATGTAATACATAAATCTGTACTAGATTGTTCAATTGAATATAAATCCTTCCTTTAAACAAAGTTGTCCTGCATAAAGTAACTGGTAAAATTACATTCATCTTATATAATGTGAAAGTCTCCAAGAGTATAAGTACATTAGACGCGCATCTACACTGAGAAAAATGTTGTACTGAATTTTCCTAGATTTACAGTAAATTCATCGAGTAAAATTTAGTACATTGTTTCAGAAAATGCCTTCAAAGTTACACTAATTTTTCTTTCAAAGGATGCAGACTATATGGTATTGTAAAATTGACTGCAAAGTTAAGAAATTATAAAACAATACTTTTCTCAGTGTATACATCCAATATATCTATCTATTATCATAAAAAATGTTTGGATAGATGAACTTCTATTTTGATACCCTGAAACAGCCAATAATCTCAAGTAATTAAAATCGGGAAACTTCGAATGCGATATGGAAAAAATCGTACGATTTGCTCCGCCTCTCAAGGAAAAGCTAAATAAATAAAGCATCTGTCGCATTAGCGTCCGAAGGCTGAATCTATTTCATTTCTGTAATCGCTCAGCATTCACGTTGATTAATCAAAAAGTATCAATGGTAACATTGATATATGTTCATTACTGGATTTTATCATATTTCTTTCTGCGCGGAACACAATGTACAGAGCGACAGGCAAAACCACAATATCGGCCAATTATTCAATAAGACAACGTATCTTAATGTTGCAGGCTGCCCGTCAAGGGATACGGCGTTGCCACAGCGTCAAACGCCGCTCGTGAAAATAATAATAACGAGTCGTCGAGATGGAGCGAAGGAACGGCCAGCGCTGATTTAGAGCGCCGCAACGCTGTCATTAAAAATGCTCTGGCCGAGTAATAGAGCCTCTTTGACGACGGACGACGCTCGCGGAACTTGCCTCGAGACGCTTGTAATTTCTACCTGACGAATCATAAAAGTTTCGAACCGCAAACGAACGTCTTTTTTATTCCCGATTCCTACGTAATTTTGACAAAGTTCGCGGCAAAAGCCGGACTTGATGATGTTGCATTTTTAGAAAGGTTTGCTGCAATTAAATTTCGTTCGACGTCAGCCGGAATTCGCTTTGACACTTTTTCTTTATTACGAAACGAAATCCACAGTTTCGGTCTCTTTATTTCAGATTTTCCTTTTAGTTGATTTGCAGGCGAGCGATAAGTTGTAAAAAGGTCGATTTAAAATGATCGACTAAGGTTTTTTCTGCTTTCATTTAGAGAAATACTAATATCGTTGAAATTTGGGGTAAATGGTAAGTTCGATTTCCTCGTTTTTCCATTTGCATCTGATTAGAAATAATGGCATTAATTTAAAATGAATTTAAATGCGGAATAAAAATTATCTCCCCATTTCGAAAACTTTGAATTCATTTGAAATGAGTTTCGACTAATCAAATTAATGGATTCGATTAATTTTCATTTTCTGTTTAACAGCGATGACTGTTCCAAGTTGCCGTCAGATGCAGCACGTATCTGACAGCGATTCGAAACCTCGATTGATATTCCGATTGCAATAGTAATTAGCAAACGACTTTGAATATTCAGTTTTCCTTCTAGAGCGATCAAATTTCGAGTCGCGTATAATTTGAAATTTAACGTTGAAAAAACACCGCCGCGGTGATTTATGCATGAATGCAAAAAACGGCAGTCCCGATACAATTCGCGTTTTTATGCAGAAAACAATTGTGCCGGCTTTTTTATGGCTGCGATTAATAATTTATCGCGCTCGAAGACGAAAGAGAACCTGATCTTCCCACGTACGAATCGCCGCGTTACAAAATCAATTACTCTAATACATCTTTCTCCCTGTGACCTTCACATTTGTTATGACAAATTAACGACGAAATCTCGCATCGGAATAATGTCAGAATGATCCCAGCAACTTTTCGAGGCGGCGCGATTTTTGCTCGTTTGTTATTTCGTTTTTTGCGCTGTTAATTAAATTTATTTAAAACGCTCGTTCCTTTCACAAGCCCGATTGCATATTATTCCGCTTTTTAAACCTATCCGACGAACGTTCGTTTTTCATGCATTCGCCCGTATTTTCGAGTTCGCGAGTGCACAATGATATGCAACGACGTTTTGTTGCATAAATCAACCGGTTGTTTTTCCACCGCAATTATTGCTGATGAAAAAGCGACGCGAGTCTAGAACTTCCCACATAGTAAACCGATCGCCGCGAACCCGATTACTCCGATACATCTTTCTCTTTTTGACCTTCGCATTTATTATGACAAACCAATAATAAAATGACGGCACTAGAACCGCGCGTTTTTACGGCCGCCCCGCTTTGCTACAATTTCCGGCAAAAAACGCATCGCCCGATGAATTAACCGTTTTTCTTTGTTTTTCTGCTCGGGCGGTGCGCGGCGCGGCAAAAAGTGGAAGCATAAATTTTGAAAATTATAGTTGCTTGATGAAATTAATTGATTCCCTTGACGCGCGCGCTCACACTCGGATACGAATATTTCAGCATAGTAATTACAGTCGATTGAGAGAAGATTCACTGTCGTTTTCCATTGTTAAAAGACAAGATGATTTGAAAGATTAAATTCTGATTCAAATAGTATCGATAGTTGGAAGTAATGTCAATTCATAGTTGCATTAATAGAAGTCGCTTTTTTGGGGTGAATTTTATTTTTGAAAATTACTTCATCGATGGAAATTAATGATGGGGAATTGGAAAATTGGAATTGGGAGCTGAAAAAACGTGTATAACTTGACTAAATCAATTTCAATGCGGACATCCATATATTCAAATCACTGGAATTGATCCAACTCCGAGAAATTGCTCATTCAAGTGAAACTTGTTTGAACCGAATGACACTCGACTGATTCGAGTTAAGAAAACGTTCGAGTGTTTTAGCATCTATGCACAAAGAAAAATAGATTTGTCGGATTAACGTGAAATTAAGTGTAAAGAGGTTACGTTGTCTTGAACGAACAATACGGAAGCTAAGTGTTTTTTGTAGTCAAACACGAGGTGTAAAGGAAGTGTTTTAAAATTACATAAACGCTCTACTGTTAAACATTGAAATGAAATCTAATTTAAGAGACTTTTTGTGTATCGTTTGTGTATCGTTAAAACACTTTCGAAACACTTATTTTTGCAACGAACAACGTGTTGGACAAACTTCACATTCCGATAAATTAATACTAAGTTACACTGTTAACATTGGAGTAACTCTCAAATAAGTGTAAACGTAGAACAAAAATTCACTTAGGTCAATTATATTAATTAGTTTGTTAAAACCAATTCGAAAATTCAGCTTGTTTAACTACATTATAGTTTTCGAAATTAAAATGCTAGAATTGGATAGAATTGGGTAAAATGGACTGAGAGCTAATCATAAATACAGTTATTCATTTTACAAAGGATTCATCTAAATTTGATGGCTTAATGTGAAAATATTAATAAAGTGAATTTTCTTGCAAATAAATCTTTCCATTTCAATTGAATTACTGTAAAATTTCGGATCCACACTTCGAAACTTTTGGGAATGTCAGAGACTAAGTTTCAAAAAACGTTTTAAAGAAATCTAAACGCTTCTCTCTTTTTACCCAGAAACAACGCTCGCATCTCGAAATTTCCGCAAGTTTCCCCCGGGTTCTCACCTATTCCGTTAGAAGTTGTCAGACATGTGAATATAGCTAGCGAAGCGACAATATGTTTTACCAAAGTCTCGTTGAATCTTTAACATTTTATGTCGATTTACGAAGTGGAATGTACAAAAGAACCAACGTTTACGGAAACAAAAGTTTGCTTCTACTTAAATTAAGGGGTTTCGGATAGAAATAATTTTCTTTCAAATGAAAAATAATTTATGCAATATATGGTGTATTTTTTATGATTAATGTGAAAACACCTCAAATTAAACAAATATATTTGAAAAGTCGAATATATTTATTATTATATATTTTAATTCTTAATAATTATATTAATAATTATTAAGAATTATTTATTTGTTGGTACTTTATGCAGCCTCAAAATATCTAAAAATGGATAACTTCTGTGTTTAATTATTTCTGATATTGTTTCTTTACGAAATGTTAAATGTTTAAACTTTTAAAATGTTTTACAAAATAGAACTTGACGTTGATAATTTTTAGAAAAATTATTTAAATGTTTATTGGTAAATAAAGTATACACTTTACAAATTTTATAAATATATTCCAATTTGTCATTTACTTCACTGAAAAAACTCGCTTGATAGTGGCAACTTGCATTCATGAATACTTGCATTCTTTTTGTAGTGTAAACTCTACACATTTCCAAATTCCTCTGCCATTTTTAATCCCATTTTAAAAAAATGTTACGGTTGTACAGCAATTTTCTATTGCCGATCGAAAGTATCCCTCCCCCAAGTACCTACTTTTCCTAAGCTAAGAGAAAAATATTTCAGTATTTAAATCAGTGATTTCTAAATTGTAATGAAGTATTCTGATGTTAGCAAGGAACTAGCCGGCACGTATAATGAAGTCTTCTCATTATACATATAATTAACTGAATAAAAGCAAAGACTGCACTATTGATAAACCAGTCCATTTTTTCTGTTGCTTCAACTGACAATCAATAAGAACAGTTTTACGTAGTTCCAGTCAAACCCAACTCAATTCTTAATGCCGTGCAAGTCCGGAATATGTCTAATGAATTATTCACGTTTTTTATATTACTATTATACGCCCTTTCCCACAATAAAAACAGCAAAAAGCTACCACATTTCAAAAAACCTCTCCCCTGAAAAGTATTGCAACCACTCTCAGAGGTAATTTCCTATATTTTACGTTTCCACACTAGTAGAGCGATGGTCCGTTTTCGGCCCTGCAAAATATGTATTTCTTGCAGGGTTACAAACGAATTTCTTATATGAGATTTCATATGAGATTTCATATTAGAAACAGTCAGAATGTATAACATTATGCAAGATTTTTCGTGTAATCTTTTTTTTGTTTTTGTTTTCAGTAATCATCACAATATATGTATGGTCGAAAAATGTGTTATTTTTCGACCATATAACGGCACATTCATTTTTGAGGATTATTACAATGCAAAAAAATAGAAATTTTCACGATAATAATGATTTTTTCCTCGGACACGAATCTACCATAACTGTACCCAATCACTTGCAGTGCATTAGACACTTGTATGATATACCAAAGATACAATTATTCCTGACAATTCTAACTCATACTTCCCAGCAAAAAATAATGAATAGAAAAGAATACAAAAGAATTGAAAAATATAAATTGAATTCCTTTTGGGAAAGAT